>MU768219.1:19890-40148 GCA_026770625.1 Nicotiana glauca
TCTATCCATTTGTTGCGTTATCTCGTGGCATGTCACATTTATCGGTTCATCAAGATAAGTAATAATAATGCTGTGTAAAGTAAATGGAAGAAAAAGAAATAATAAGAGCGAGATTTATATAAAAACTGAAATGCTTCGATAAATGCCAAAAAATTGTTTTGAACATTGGAGCTCTTAAAATTTAAAGATAATACTGAAGAGNGTGGCCTGGGAAAGTTTTGGCAGGCGGGAGGTGATCGGTAGTGAGTATTATAGGCTTGGTAGACGGGTGTAGGTTGGGATCGATGAAGTAGGTTGGTATGCGGGGGATGGAGATGGTTGGTAAGCGGGTGATGGAATTTGGTAAGAGGGCGGGGGTGCTTGGTAATTAGGAATAGGCTGGTATGTGAGAGGGGGTACCAGGTAGGCTTGATATTTTACTGGAGACTTGGTTCTTTGTGCGACCATCACGACACTCACGTCCTTTTTCTTGGATGTGCCACCAGATTGTAGGGCTTTGTTGGTGGCCTGCAGTGCCTCGAAATTAGTGACCATACTGCTCTTAATGCCTTCCTCAATCCTTTCTCCTAGCTTGATGATATCGGAGAATTTCTGGCCCTCTATCAACATTAACCTCTCATAATATTGTGGATCCTAAGCTCGGACGAAAAATCGGTTCATCTGTTCTTTCTCTAAGGCTGGCCTGACTTTAGCAGCCTCGGCTCTCCATCGAGTAGCATACTCACGGAATGTCTCTGTGGGTTTCTTTTTTAGAATTTGGATGTAGAAGATATCTGGTGCATTTTTTGTATTGAACCTGAATCTGTCCATGAAATCGGACGCCATTCCAACCCAACTCGTCCACTTCTTGGGATCTTGGCTAATGTACCAAGATAGCGCATCGCCTTTCAAACTTCTCATGAAGAGTTTCATGCGGATCTTCTCATCTCTTCCTATGCTGACCAATTTATCACAATATGTCCTCAGATGGACTCTAGGATCCCCCGAGCCATCAAATATTTCAAACTTGGGAGGTTTGTACCTCTCGGGAAGTTCAACGTCTGGCTGAATGCAAAGATCCTCATAATTCAGCCCTTCAATGCCTTTGCTTCCTTCAACACCCTGGACTCGACTAGTCAATTTCTTGAGCTTGACAACCAAGTTCTTGATGAGAGAATCTTTGTCATTCAGATTCTGGTTTTTTTTGTAATGGGTTGAGTGTATTGTGGCATGGTTTCCACATATATGAGAGTGTGGTGGGGATGATCATTTGATGGTTTGGGGATGAGGAGTGGAGCGTTGTTGTGACATATGTTGTGATTTTAATGAGTAGCGGGTGGTTTCTCCAGCTTCGGGATGTTCTATAGAGGTGTGGGGTGTTGAGCATTGGGAAAGTTGATGTTTGGAGTCGTGAGGGAGAATGACAGACTTGCCATTTTCCGAACTTGGTCTAGTTCTTCTTGAAATTTCAGTAACTTTTGTTCGAGCTGAGCGACACTTTCTTTGGATACCTGAACACCCTGAGGAACCTCTACCCTTTCAGCTAAGTCGTCTTTTCTGATGTTGTTCACGTTCTCCATTTTTTCTTTGTTCTAGCTTTTGATAGGACTTGGAGGAGGAGGAGGTGGAGGGCCCTTAGATCTTGTAGAGTAGGATGATGATGCCAGAATGCACGAACTAACATTTTTGGGGAGGGGAAATAAAAAAATAAAAGTAAAAACAAAAAGATAGCAAGTTAGTACGGATTCTTTGAAAAATATTGCAATATTTAAACACATAGTACAAGAATATAAATCGTGTCCTAGATTGAATGCCTCGTTGTGCCTGAGGTAGGCCTAGCGACAAGTTGATTTGGAGAACTTATAATGCTAAATGCCTCATTTTATTGATAAAAATAAGACGAATCCCAAAACGACACTAAAATTGCATAAAGTAAAATATCACTAATGGCCATTGGCCTTATTACATTTCAAAGCGAAAAAGAAAAAAAACTTCTAACTATTTGGTCCCAGAAGGACCTTTCCCAGGTTGAATGTTATCGTTGATCAGATCCTCCAGCTCGCGCAGATTTTCCAGTAGAAATGCTTTTGCCAGGTGCTCTCCTTCATTTCCCTTGGCATTCTGGCAGTCGGTGACTCTTTTCCTCACTTTTCCTTCTAACTCCAGCAGACTGTATTCCAGCTTCTCTCTAGCCTTGGTGACCCTCTCTTTCCATTCATTGATTTGGTCACTTGATGGGAGATTCCTCCACCAGGTCAGCAAGAGTGAGGGTATGTTGACCATACCGAAGTCGGGAACTTTGTCATTCATTTCTTGCAAAATAAAAGGGTTAGACCCTTACCCCTGCCGGACTCGACTATTTGAACCAATAACTAGTATTAAAGCATTTAGTTCTCCAAACAAATGCACAGAATATGGTGTTGTCCATTTGGGTCCTAGAGGAACCCAGTGGACTTTGTATGAGGCTATATTAAAGAGTCATTATGTGGACAACATAACCGACTCGACTAGGTTTGACAGTGATGCATGAACGGTTAAACAAAATAAGGTTTATATGGGGTGCTAGACCGGTACCCTTGAGCGGACAACTCAAGAGGGAAAGGCACGGAACTGTCGACTGCAACGCTGGTCGACTAGTTTTACCGCAAATATGCCTTTGCCAAAAGTTAGGGGGTAATAATATTGGAAGAGCGCAACCACTCATCAAGCGTTGCTATGGTATTTGTTTGTCACGAGTGGAATATGATGTTGAAGATGCAATTACAAGAATGAAACAAATTGTCACGTATTTTCACGTTCATAATGATTACAACAATTGCTCAAAAATTACAACAGTATTGAAGGAAAGCAGTAAATGAAAGCGTTAAAGAAAAAGAAACAAAGACAAGTCAATTTCGAATAAAGGTATTAAACAAAGCTATAAAGTCATATATAACATACTGTGGTAGAAGCCTAAAGAATCCCCAGCAGAGTCTCCATGCTGTCGACGCCCCCTTTTTCTCTCTCTCTAGAGCGAGATCGGGTTTACGACATTTGGGAGGACAACTCTATTCCCGTTTGGGAATTGGTTTTTTTGGAATTGAAGAGTCGCCACCTAATGATTAAGTGCATTAGGACACTAAGGGTTTTGAATTTTGAAAACCAGAGTTCGGGTAAGGACTAGACATTATCTCAAGGGGAAGGTGTAAGGCACCCCTCAAGATCCACTAGTGTGGTTCCCGACCATGCTACAATTGTGACTTTAAATGCAAGCAACAAGTAGGCAAACAAGAATTACGAATACAAAGAGGGATTTTCACATAATGGTTGCAAGGGATTAAGGAAGTTAAAGAAACTGAATTTTGATAGAGGAAGCAGTTTTGAAATTTTGAATAAAAGAGAAATTTTTGGCTAGTTGCTGCAAGTTAAAAGCAGTTTAAAAGCTGGAGTTTGGCAAATAAAATGGACAAATAAGGGAAGGGGTCCTAGGTTCATACATAATATGGATCACCCCACACAACACCCGATAACTGTTTATACACGTGGTGTTATCGCGTGTTCATCATATCCATATCTACCCTTTCCCACCCCGTTAAGGTATTAAGCGCGAAATGGCATCGTTAACTATAACATGCTATTACCCGTCCCACTCCTATCAGTCTTGGAGGCTTTTAGGACTACTAATCCTAAAGGGAGGAAGCTTGGCTATTAGAGGTTTAAAAAGGATAAAATTCTAGGGCGCCAATCAAAACACATAATACAATTAATGGGGAGGTAAAACAATTAAAGGCTCAAGTAGGCCTCTTCAAATCACAGAAATCATGTAGTTTAGCACGTCTTGCATATACTGATTAGGTCCACATTAGACTTAAGCGTTAAGCGGACTGGTTCAACCCATATTTTTAGATAAGAAATCTGCATTAGGCTCACCTGGTTGTAACCTATCGAAGACTGATGCAGTTAATTAGTAGCCCACTGGTTTGCCTAAGTGATAACCTATAGGCACGGCATCTACTGGTTTCATAAGTAAAGAAGTAAACTGATTAACATAAAGTTTCCAATTTTGACAGAATGATATGAGTTCTGCAGTTGGTTACTACCGACAGACTAATCTTAAAACGAGTGCTTCAGATTTGGTTGATAGTCCCTATAGGCATGTTTTCTAGCGTTGTTAATTTTAAACACATTTTACAGGCATAACAGGAGTGCAGAAATCCTACGAGCATGTTATCTAGGATGGAATTGATTATTATTTAACCTATAACTGTTTTCCTAATGATAGATGCAAAAATGCAGAATCTTAAAGACATGGTCTTTATATGCAGAATTCTAATGAGCAGGAGATCTATATGATATACAGAGTTCCTATGAGCATGGTTCCTACATGTGACAGTGCAGAATTCCTATGAGCATGATTTCTATATATGAAAGTACAAAATTCCTACGAGCATGACTTCTATATATGAAAGTGCAGAATTCATATGAGCATGATTTCTATGTATGAAAATGCAGAAATTCAAAGAAAACTCATATAGGCAGGATATCTACCCTTAAGCATACATAAATAACCTTCCCTTTTTTTTTTTACTAAAACCCCATAAGTTATTACAAATTTATTACATACCAAATGAATCAAACAGAAAATAAAATTACATTAGAGCTTTTAAGCTACATCCAAGGAGCCTAATTCAGACCCAAGGTCTAACAATATGATATGAACCAACTGCCAGGGTCAGGTTCCAAAGCCTTTCTCTTATCTGGAGTGTATCAAAGTTCCAAGGAATTTCAAGGACTCCAGGCAATGCTTACACCCAGATATCATTACAGAACTAAATTAAAGTGCAGTGTGGAAGGGCTAGCCCTCCAATGTCCAAGTTTAGAGGGAACTCAAGGTCCCAAGGCAAGGCTCATTGGAGGGGGAGGGGCAGAACTTAGAATCTAGGAACACATGTAAGTGCAATAGAGGGAATTAGGGGATGCCAAGGCACGCTGGTGGTTATGCCCAGCAACATAGAATGTTGGCACACCCCTGACCAGCCTACTAGCCAAACATTAGAGAGTTAGGACCTATTGAAGGTCAAACCATGGCCTGGGCAGTAATTAGGATACTGTCTGTCCAAGGCTTTAACTCAACACATAGAAGGGATTAGGGGTGGGGATTCATATGGGAACAAAAGCAAAGAAGGAAAAATACTTAGCATAAGTCACAGAACATGAATAGTAAACCACACAAAAGAATGAGACTACAGAATAAACACATAAGGATGAAGCAAAATTTTAAATAAAGGACATACCGGTTTCAGAAAGAGACAAGCAAAAGAGAGCAGGAGTCTTGAAAAGAAGCCACAATACAAACAGCAAAAGAGAATACTTTGTGTGTGAGTGTGAGTTCAGAAAAGACTCGAGTATTCTTTTTTTTTTCAATGAAAAAGCAGGTATTTATAGTGTGAGAAACAGGCAAAAAATAAGGAAAGGAAACAATTAAGGAACTGAATATCAATTAAGAATCAAGACTTCCTTTAATTAAGGAATTTAGATTCAAACGATAAGAACTATTTTAGGTAAGAAATCAAATAAACAAATTGTGCAAAGTAGGCCATTAGGGGTAAATACATGGGGATTTTAATTAAGGAAGAAGTTTAAAATACACAGTTAACACGAATAAGGTAAGGATCCATCAGCATATAGTAAATCAAGGAGGTCAAAGATTTTTTGTAAGTATTGGTCCATGAATGAACCAAGTCAGAAAAGCTAAGGGAAACTTTTACTCAAATCGAGTATTTGGGAAGTCAACAAACATGGAAAGGAATCAATCAAACTTATACAAAGGAAGTATGAAATCAATCACAATTGACAGCCATTTAGAAGGGAAGTTCAGCACATATAAAGAATACACAAGTAACATGCATGAGAGGCTGAATTTAGGATAAAGTGAAAGTGTCATGCAATTGCAAAATAAGTAATTAGTAGACTATAGGAATATGGTAGTCGTCTCAGAGAAGAGGGATTATCAGATGGCATGCAAAACGCCAAGTGAAAAGGTCTTATAGAGTTTAGCAAGAGGTTAGAATCATATGAAGAAACAAAAATTGAAGCAATGATTTTGAAACTTAGTGAAGCAGTAGATGAAACAACTCCAGGAACTCAAATAAGTCCAAGAGATTAGGGTTTTTGAAATCAAGCAAGTTCAGAGATAAAGCACAAGTAAATCACATAGCAAGTAGCCTCAAAACTCGAATGAACCCCAAATTCTAGGGTTTTTACCATTAATCGAATCTAGAGATGAAAAAGAAGTAAGTCAGACAAAAATATTAACGAAATAAGTGTAGAAATCATAAAGGAACACGTACTTCCCAGTAGAATAAACTCATGAATAACATAATAAAAGATCAATCATGCAAAAAATACAGTAGAATAACTCGTAAGAAAAAGGTAGAAGAAACACAGTAGAAGAAACATATAAGGATCATAGAAGAGACATAGTAGAAGAAACATATAAGAATCACACTAGAGCATGTTAAAAGTCAAAGAAACCCTAGATTCGAGAAGGTGAAAGGTTTAAAAGCAAAGTTTCGAAAGAACCTTTTGAGAAAACGTTTGAGACCTTAAGATAAACACAGGTCTAGGACAGATCTAGAGAAATCAGAAGAACCTCGAACGGTTAGGTTTTCAGAAGAAACCTAGAAGTGAGAAAGGCCTGGAAAACTCATGGATTTAAGCCGGAGGAGTTAGACTCAGGCTTGAACGACCATGATACGCTAGAGTAAAGCCGGAGACGACCATGGAACCCTGAATCGAAGGAAACCTGGGTAGAGATATTCAAGGTCAGATCTTGAACCTTCAGGAAACCGATGTATAATAGCACCAGGGCGTGGGTGTAAGATCCCCATAGCTTTGGTGGCCATAGATTCTGGTGGATCTCCGATCTGAGACGACAAGAGGCGGCTAGGGTTTGAGAACCCTCGAGAGAGTTTGAGAGTGTGGAGGGTTTCAGAGGTGGCGGTTGGTGAGAAATGAGGTAGGGTAAAGGGGTCGTTTGAATTAAAAAAGGAAAGGGATGGGGAGAGCCGTTGATCTAAAAGATCAATGACTGGGATTAAACGGGTTAAATGGGGACCGGGTTTGGGTGTGATAGGAAAGGGTATGGGTCAGGTTATAATAAAATTGGGTCGTTTGATTAGGGGTGTGGTTGGAGGTTAAATTGAGGCTACAATTGCAATTGAAATGGCTATGTATTAAATAATCAATTTCTCCCCTTTAATTTATATAAAAATAGTTAAAAATAATTTTAAAACAAATTAAAAGCACTTAACTAATTAATAATATATAAACATTAATCTAAAAATACTGAGAATAATTTTATAATTGTAAAATGCCATTAATCGTAATATAGGCTATAATTGTAATGTTATGCAATTTTAGTTTAAAAATATCAAGTAAATTTGTAAAAAATATGCAAAAATCACCTTTATTATATTTTAGTGTAAATATGAGGATGGAAATAAATTATACACAAAAATGATAATTTTAAGAATAATTATGGGATTTTGTACTGCTAAAATAGACAATAAATCAAATTTACAAATCTTAGAAAATTAGGGGAAAAAATACCACAACTCTTGGGCATGCTTATGTATGCATACACATACTATTTTTGAGAATATTTTGAGTATATAAAATACACGAAAAAAAATTGGGTATCAACATGACTTTCTTTCTCAAGAAGAGTTAGACCCACTATGCTTGAATCTGTGTTTGCAACCACCAATTCGAAATTGAAATACAAAATTAACCCACATAACAAACACCCAATCTCAATCTCACCCTAGATGGCAACACCCATCAACTACCCACACTAGGGTTGATCCACAACCCTAGCTAATGGGTTTAGCTAGACATAATTAAAGAAGAGACAGAAGAAATAGAAGAAGAACTAAACATATTAATTAATTGCAAAGAAGAAACTACAAGACTCTATTGAGAAATTAATGCTAAAATGCCAAAATAGGCTAAAATTTTGGTTCTCACGAGCGCAGTTCAATATCTGATGCCAAAATTTCCCTAAAAATGGTAAAATATTCTATTTATAGTGGCTGGAAAAACTGAACAAAAATACCCCTGCGGGGTCAGCGCGGACCGCGCAAAAAGGTAGCGCGGCCGCGTTGGCTCTTGAACTCATAAATTTTAACTCTCTGAAGTTGAAGACCGCGGGCCACGCGGCCGCATGAGCTCTGGCCGTGAGTTTGACCGCGGCCGCGTGGCCTGCTCTGGACCCAAAATGGCATCTCTATGAATATCTTCACGCGGGCCGCATGACAAAGTGGCGCAGTCGCACGAGCTGAACGCAAGCCGCATAAATCCAACCGCGCCCGCGTGGTGAAAGCCCTGAATATACACTTCTCTGAATGTCCTAGTGCGGCCGCGTGCACTTTTGTGCGGTCCGCACTAGGCTCTCTTTCCATCACTTTACTTGGAATTTGATACTTGAGCAGGTTTCACTCTGTTTTGAGCCGATCTTTGACATTTCAGTCACTTTGTCGCTTAAACCTACAATTAAGCACAATCAGTGAGCATTTTGGGACTATTTTTTAGCAAATTATACTCAAAGCATAGACAAGTAGGGGCATAAAACACATTAAAATACTACTTATCAACTCCCCCAAACTTAAACCTTTGCTTGTCCTCAAGCGAACAAAATAAGACCCACCCCTTAAAGGAACATCCAAGTAATTCCAGCTATCATAAAGTAACCTCAACAAGCATCAATTGGGACTAACAATTGCCCTCAATACGAATGCATCATTAACACATTTAAACTTTGAAACCTATGGATCAAGTGTGACACAAGAGCATCAAGAGTTGACACATTTCATCAATGAACTTCTCTCAATTACTTTGGTCATTGTGGAACCCAAACTCACACATCCTCAACTCTCCCTAAGCGAACCTCACCTTTTAGAGTATTGACACACAAATCGAGGTTGATGGACTTTCACTAATCTCTCTCAAGAAAAAGGTCACTAGTCCGGCTCTAGGTACCATATGCTTGCCCCTTATGTAAGTATCCACTAATGTAGGCTTCCTTCGACTCAAGATCATATAGGGTTTTTGTGGAGTCATTGTGAAGGCTTTTGGGTAAGCGTAGGACATGTTTTTTTATCAAGTGGGCTCAATCTTTCCTTAAGCACTTCTTTTGATTCATTTTGGCACACTTTCTTGATTCATTTGAGTATTTCACTTCTTTTAAAAGGGTTAGAGGGACACATTGTCAGTCTTTCTTATGCAATTCAAAACATTTCTCATTTTTCTACTTTTTCCACGTCTTTTTCACTTTTGTTTCCCTTGAATCCCCTTTTTATTCTTGTTCACATTGATCTTTCTTTTTGTCTTTTTTCTTTTCTTTCTTTTTAATTGCTTTCCTTTTCCTTTTTGCTTTTGTACCTTTTACCACTTTGTTTCCGTTCTTGTCTCTCCTCCCCCAAACTTAGACATTTGCCATTACTTAAGGGAAGATTTTGGGTGCCAAGAGAGGGTATCTTTTAGAACGGGTATAGGCTTGTAAGATTCGTTCTTGAAAGAAAAAGGTTCAAGGCTCAAAAGGTTTAACTAGGGATCATTTCATTGGTAGGCCGTTGAATTGTTCAACTTAACATTTAGATCAAGGAGAGCATATAATCACTTCTCAAGTCAAATTTCACCTAGGATTTTGCCTCAACAAACATTCAGGGCAAGTTCTAGACCATTAGTTCGGGACTTGGACTCACAATTCGATTCCTCACCACACATGCTAGGGGATTTCTAAAGACATCGAGTCGAGGGCCCACAACGACCTCAGTTAGATTCAAGCGCATAATGGTCTAAAAAGACCATATGATGATCGTTTGGTCAACACAAGAGTCTCAAGGCCACGACTTTCACCATCCTAAACACAAAATTATGTCTTTGATCATGGGATCAAAGGCAAATGTGCTAGGCCCAAGTGAAGCTTTGCCTGAGGTACCCTTAACTACGAAATATCAAAAACACAAGGGAAAAAAAAACGGACTCAAACCCTTAAGAAGGTTGTCACGCTATCTATCATTGGGAAGAGCCACTCGGTTCGTACTATACTCCACCCTTGGAAAGAACCATGGCATTAAGAAAACAAGGGCTTATTGAAAATGGCAAAAACAAAACAAAAGGCTACGAGCCTATCTACGATGCTAAAAACAAAATTTTTTTGCGAAAATAGAAAAACAAAATGAATATGTACAATGGGGAAGTAGAATATACAATGAGGGATGAATATATACCATATACCGAATGTAACTTTATATACAGACCAAAAGAGAATAAAAAGTACGAGAAAAGTAGCTAAAATGTGAGAATAAAAAGTACGAGAAAAGTAGCTAAAATGTAAAGTTATATACAGACCAACTAGAGAATCAAATCAACAGAACATAAAATGAGAATCCAATATGTACAGTCATCCAGATAATCCAAAAAAAGTAGGGCTCACCCCCACGAATAAGAGCTGGCATTGTCCCCAATGCCAACTACACAAATAAATACAAAAAGTCAATGAAAGGATATAGAAGAGCTTCCTAGGACTGGTCTGTCTGCATGGGATCCTCAGTGGTCCCCTGGTCCTCTATATGGGCGGGAACCTCATACTGGTTCCCGGCCTCCTGCTACTCAGCTGCTGGTACGGGGGCATGATCGTGGACCGGCTGAATGTCAGGTGCAACACTGGAGGGACCCTCCTAAACCTCTGCTAGCTCAATCACCGCATCAACTGTGCTGGGGAGCTTTCTCTTCTTCCTTGGGAGCCTGGGTACCTACTCCTGCTCTGGCTGTGGCACTGGTGCTGTTGGATCCGGGACTGACTCCCCAAATAGCAAGTCTAGAGGCATCTGGTCTACCAATAGCTTGTCCAGATCCATCCTGAGCTGCTTCACAGACTCCTTAGAAGCCCGTGTTTTCCTCAGCTTCCTGTGCTCTTTAGCAAGCTCCTTCAGAGCCTTACCATGAGACTCCACAGCAGTAGTCAAAGTGGCCTGAGTCTTTATAACCTTTTCCTGGTTTTCCAGGATCTTCTTCAAAGTGTCCTCAATGGATTGAGAAATATGGGCTGGCTGAGGTGCTGCCTGGGTCTGAATAGTGGAGGACAAAGTGGACAACTTGGAAGTCGCAACCGACATCCAGTTGTTCAAGCTAGCCAAGGATTGACTCAACTGATGGGCTGTGAAGGGATGAGTCTTTGAAGATGGCACCCCGGGCCCGCTAAAGTACTGGGGCCAGCTGAAGAAGAAGGACCTAGGGTCAAGGTCTCAATGGTAGTGGTAGCAGGTACGGTGGAAGGCACGGTAGAAGGCTCTACTGCAACTGGCTCCTCAGACTGGCCAGTTGGGGCAGAGGTAGGTGGATGGTATTTCTTGGACTTTGGGTTGTCCGGGCCCTGCATGCTGTACCAAGAGTAAGGAGCCACAGGCTTGGTCTTGACATCAAATTTTTTCTTCTTGACCTGCAGATCCCTAAAATACATAGTAAGGGTGTTGGGAAAAGGGTAGTTCCGGTCCTTCTCTTGTCCCACAGCAGAAATCACCCTAGACATCACATTACCCACATTAATAGGGTACCTGGCCATAATAAATGCAACAATAATGGCCTGGGTAAGTGGAATAGTATAATCGTGGGTAGAAGGGTCAAGCCGACTGCATACAAATGTCAACCACCATCGAGCCTCAAAGTTGAAGGTGTTCCTGTATATTTTCTTCCCTACTTGCAACCATGTTGGGATAATACTGGGGATTGCCAAGAAATGGGCCACCCAAGGTCGAACTTCCTCACCCATCGCTAACTTAGACAAATAAAGCGGCTCATCCTCATCCTTGAACCCCAAGTAGTCATTTAAGGATTTCACATCAAACACCACCTTTTTGTCTCTCACTTTTGTCACCTTCGTATCCTTGACAATGTGAGCCACATTACAGTAGAATTCTCTAACCATGTGCTAATTAGCTTCGATGCACTTGTCCTTGAAAAATTCCCAGCCTTGTCTAGTTTAGATCTCCCTCTGCATGTTCGGTTGTGGGGTAAGAGGTCAGTATCAATAAAACTTCTCTCCGGTATGAACTTCCTCACCGGCCACCACTCCCTGAACTTGTGAAATGCCACTTGACTGACGAATCGATCTTCCCAAACTTCAGGTTTTCTAGTTCTTTCAATACCCCTAATCTGAGGCTCACCTCCCTCACCTTGTTCTACATTCTCTCTAGATAATGAAGTTGTGGGGGAGGTGGAGTATTGTTCACTACCGGCCACAGACTCATTAGACGAATCCGATACTACATTCACTGGTCTTTTGATTAAGGGTTATGGTGGAGGAGTATCAACTAGGTGGAGGGGGTCGGTTATGTGAGTTGGGACAAAATCTGAAGATATGCTTTTGGAGGGCACATACTCACTCCTCGAAGAATGAGAGGCAGCCTTATCAGTAGCCCGTATCAGTTTCCGGGTCTTTTTAATGTTCTCCTGAGCTTGGGGAGTGAGTTTTGCTATTCTCTTGCCGTTATCCCCCGGGAGGCACCACCTCTCCCGGGTTGTTGTGTTTGTTTACCGCCTATTTGTTTAACCATGATCTGCAAGCAAACATGTCTAACATTATTAGTTTATGCACATGCCGTGTATCGGTTAGTGAAAATAATTGCAGAGCAGCAGATGAAAAGATTGAAGAAGCCATTGCAGAACAGGGCACCGCGCACCGCGCTAAGGCGACCGCGGGCCGCACTGAACAAACCCAGAAAAACACACTTCTCTGAATCTCCTAACGCGGACCGTGCAAAAGTGTAGCGCGACCGCGTTGGTCCAGCGCGGACTACATAATGAGGTACGTGACCGTGCTGGAAGCAGACTACATATCAGATCAAAGGTCACCACGGACCGCACCATCAGTAGTGCGGCTGCGTCAGGGTCATACGGACTGCGAGAAAATGACCGTGGCCGTGCTGAGCTAACAGTTAGGGATCAAGTAAGGGTTTGACAAATTCGTCCATTTTTATTCAAGTTTTTGAATCCTATTTGTCCCTACTTAATTACCCAATATGAAAATCATGCCCAGCATCCAAAACCAACAAATCAACTAACCTAATCATTAAACCTATGGGAAACGAAAAGAAAGAAGAAGCTACGACTATTGGGAAACAAACAAATGTGTGAAATGTTACCAGGAATAAGAAGAATCAGGCACTCAATGCAAGCATACACGAAGATTAGTCTCAGAGGTGTATGAAAAGTAAACATTTAGGGCTGCTGCTTTCAATTGGTGAAAAGTGTAAAATGAGGCCTAAGGTCCCTATTTATAGAAAACAGTGGGGCCCCAAACTTAACTACCATCGCGGACACATAAAAATGACCGCGGACCGTGCTGGGTTTCAAATCCGAAGTTTCAGAAGGCAACCTTGCGCGGCTGCGTTAGAGTACATCGCGGACGCGAAGGTCCATCGCGGACCGTACAAATATGATCGTGGCTGCGGTGGAAAACTTTAGAGAGCATCGTATTTCTGATTTGCCTGCATGGACCGTGCAAAACTGTACCGCGACCGCGCTACAAACTTCAGAGACTGCAATTTTTGTTTCTTTTTGCTTTGCAATGTTTCAACACAATCCCTGCAACATCTCACAAACAATTAGCTCAAAAATCCTAATCTACCAAGAAAATCAAAGAGAAATAAAAAGACATGGGTTGCCTCCCAAGAAGCGCCTGATTTAACGTTGCGGCACGACACATGTTACCACCATATCACTTCAAATGAATGAGTGCCACCACGTGGCTATCATCAAACTTTCCCAAATAATGCTTGACACGATGCCAATTGACCCGGAATAATTCACCATTCTTGTTCTTGAGATCAAGAGCACTAAAAAGAGTCACACATACCACTTCAAATGGCCCACTCCACTTTGACTTGAGCTTTCCAAGAAATAACCTCAACCGGGAGTTGAAAAGAAGAACCATATCACCAACCTTGAATTCCTTTCCCCGAGCATATTTGTCGTGAAGGTACTTCATCTTGTCCTTATATAAGGACGAGCTGGAGTAGGCATGAAATCTAAACTCATCACGCTCATTTAGTTGCTCAACCCGGAGATTTGCCGCAACATCCCATTCTAAGTTCAACTTTCTCAATGCGCACATAGCCTTGTGCTCCAATTCCATCGAAAGATGGCAAGCTTTACCAAACACCAACCGATACGGAGACATACCGATTGGGGTCTTGTAAGCCGTCCGATAGGCCCAAAGAGCATCATCCAATTTCTTCAACCAATTGGTCCTATTAGCATTTACCATTTTGGACAAGATACTCTTTATTTCCCGATCGGGGACTTCCACTTGACCACTAGCTTGAGGATGATAGGGGGTGGTCACTTTGTGATTTACTCCATACTTAGCAAGCAATGAGTCGAAAGCCTTGTTGCAAAAGCGGGACCCTCCATCACTAATGATAGCACGAGGGGTGCTAAAACTTGTGAAGATACTCTTTTTCAAGAATGCCACAACACTCCGGGCTTCGTTGTTGGGTAAAGCCACGACTTCAACCCACTTTGAAACATAGTCCACCGCCACAAGAATATAAGTGTTCCCACAAGAGCTCACGAACGGACCCATGAAATCAATGCCCCAAACATAAAAAATATCCACCTCGAGAATCGTATTAAGAGGAATCTCATCTTTTTTGAAATTCTGCCGGCTATTTGACATGCATCACATCTCTTCACCAAGTCACTAGCATCCTTAAACAACGTCGGCCAATAGAAACCGCAACTCAAAACCTTTGAAGCCGTCCTCACCCCTCCATGATGGCCACCATAGAGAGAGGAGTGACAAGCCTCCAATATGCTCAATTGTTCACCTTACGGGACACATCTTCTTATCATACCATCCGTGCAAATTTTAAACAAATACGGATCATCCCAATAAAAATCCAAGCTATCCCGCTTGAGTTTCTTCCTTTGGTTGGAAGAGAGCTCACACGGGACATTTTTGGTCACAATAAAGTTGGCGATGTCCGCGAACCAAGGCATATCACACATAGAAACGGAAAGAAGTTTCTCATCGGGGAATGTATCATTTATCTCAATGCCATCACATGGCCTCCCTTCTTCCTCCAACCGGGACAAATGGTCCGCAACTTGATTCTCACTTCCCTTCCGGTCCACTATTTCCAAATCAAATTCTTGAAGAAGTAACACCCATCTCATCAATCTTGCTTTAGAGTCCTTCTTGGTCATCAAATACCTAAGGGCGGCATGGTCCGTGTGCACAATCACCTTTGCCCCCATAAGATAAGGTTGAAATTTCTCCATGGCAAACACAATAGCCAATAGCTCTTTCTCCGTCATCGTGTAATTTCTTTGGGCTTCATTCATCATTTTGCTAGCATAATACATGGGATGGAACATCTTGTTGATCCATTGACCTAACACCACCCCGACCGCCACATCACTTGCATCACACATAAGTTCAAAGGGCAAACCCCAATTAGGTGCGGTGATGATATGAGTTGTGGTCAACTTGTGCTTCAAAAGCTCAAAAGCCTCATGCATTTTTCGTCAAAGATAAACTTGGCTTCTTTCTCTAACAGTTTGCAAAGTGGGTTCACGACTTTCGAGAAGTCTTTAATTAATCGCCGGTAGAACCTGACATGGCCAAGAAAACTCCTCACCCCTTTAACGTAAGTAGGGGGAGGAAGCCTCGAAATGACCTCGATTTTTTGCCTTATCAACTTCAATTCTTGCTTCGAGATCTTGTGACCCAACACTATACCCTCTTTCACCATAAAGTGGCATTTTTCCCAGTTGAGCACAAGTTTGGTTTCTTCGCATCTAGCCAATATCCTATCCAAATTCACCAAGCATTACTCAAACGAATCCCCAACCACGCTGAAATCATCCATGAAGACCTCCACGATATCCTCCACCATGTCAGTGAAAATTGCCATCATACAACGTTGGAAGGTCGCCGGAGCATTACATAGTCCAAATGGCATTCTCGAGAAAGCGAACGTTCCATAAGGACATGTAAAGGTCGTCTTCTCTTGATCCTCCGGGCCAATTAGAATTTGATTGTACTCCAGTAACCATCTAGAAAATAATAAAAAGCCCGGCCCACAAGACGATCGAGCATTTGGTCAAGGAATGGTAATGGGAAATGATCTTTTCTTGTCACCTTGTTAAGCTTCCTATAATCCATACAAACTCTCCAACCCGTAACCGTCCGAGTAGGAATAAGCTCGTTGTTGGCATTGGTCACTACCGTCATCCCACCTTTCTTTGGTACACATTGGACCGGAGAGGTCCATGAGCTATCAAAGATCGAATAAACCACATCGGCGCCAAGCCACTTGATAACCTCTTTCTTTACCACTTATTGCATTGCCTGATTTAGTCTTCTTTGATGTTCAATTAAAGGCCTTGCATCCTCCTCCAAGATGATTTTATGCATGCAAAATGCGGGGCTTATCCCCCGAATATCGGCCAATGTCCATCCAATCACCTTTTTGCGCTTTTGAAGAAACGCCAAAGTGGCATCAACCTGCATGTTAGTTAGGCAAGAAGAAAGAATAACTATAAGAGTTGAATTAGAGCCCAAAAATTCATACCTGAGGTGTGGAGGAAGTGGCTTCAAATCCAACACCGGTGGCTCCTCAATCAATGGCTTTGTTGGTGGAGTTTTGCGGTTTTCAAGATCTAAAGATAACGTTTTAGGCTCATATGAATATGAACCCATACCATGCAATGCATTAACACACTCCGCTCTCCCGGCATCAACATTTACATCCATGTTAAGAAGCACGGCCTCAAGAGGATCTTCAATATTTATCATAGAACTTGTGTCATCCACTATCACAGCTGTGACAATGTCCACAAATGAACACACCTCCGTGCTATTGGGTTGTTTCATTGATTTGCACACATGGAATACCACCTTCTCATCTCCCACACAGAATGTCAACTCACCCGCTTCAACATCAACCAATGCCTTCCCCGTAGCTAGGAAAGGTCTCCCAAGAATGATTGGCACTTCAAAGTCCACCTCACAATCCAATATGACAAAGTCGGCCGACAATATGAATTTATCAACACGGACAAGAACATCATCAATTATGACCAAAGGTTGCTTCATCGATCGATCCACCATTTGAAGTCTCATTGAAGTTGGTTTAGGTTGTCCAATTCCCAAAGTCTTGAAAACCGAATAAGGCATCAAGTTAATGCTAGCTCCCAAGTCACAAAGGGCCTTGGCAAACTTCGCACTATCGATAGTGCAAGGGATATCGAAAGCTCCGGGGTCCTCAAGTTTTGGGGCCATAGAATGTACTATAGAACTCACTTGATGCGTCATTTTAATTGTCTCACACTCCATCGAACTCTTCTTAGTTACCAAATCCTTCATGAACTTTGCATACCCCAACATTTGCTCAAGTGCCTCCACCAATGGTACATTGATAGTAAGACTCTTCATCATTTCAATGAACTTTTTGAATTGATTGTCACCTTTTTACTGTGCCATCCGTTGAGGGTAAGGTGGGGGCGGCCTAGGCAAGGGTGCCTTGGCCTTGGGCACCACTGGTTCGGGCATATCAATAATGTGTTCCTAGACGGGTTCACGACATCTTTAGTCTCTACCCCGTCCTCATCATCAATATCAATCCACACATCATTAGTCATATTTGGTTCAACCACATCTTCAACATCCAAAGGCACATTGTCATCATGCAACTCAACTTCGTCATTCACAACTTGCTTTTCATTCGAGGCATGCACATCACCGCCTCTTCCACTCCTTGTTGTAACCACGATCACATGATTGTTACCTCTCTTCGGGTTCACTACCGTATCACTTGGTAGAGCACCCTTAGGTCGAGTATTTAATGATTGAGAGATTTGGCCAAGTTGCACCTCCAAATTCCGGATAGAGGTATTATGAGAAGCTAATTGAGCATCGGAGTCTTGGTTCTTCTTCATCATTTGTTCGAACATCATTTCTATTCTCCCCATTTCACTACCCGAAAAACTAGACCTTTGAGATTGAAAGGGAGGTAGATTGTTCGGTTGTTGGTACATGGGGGGCCTTTGAAAGCCTTGCCCCCGGTTGCCTTGATTTTCGCTATTATTCCACCCTCCTTGATTATTGTTGTTGTTGTTCCAATTGTTATTGTTCCCTTGATTACCCCAATTGTTGTTTTGATTGTTGCTGTTCCAATTGCCACCACCTTGTTGTTGGTTGTTATTGTTCCAATTACCACCGCCTTGTTGATTGCCCCAATTTCCTTGGGGATGCCATTGTTGATTCCCTTGATTTCCTCTATTCCCTTGGTAATTATTGACATATTGACATTCTTCGCTTTGCTCATCATAGCACTCATTCGAATAACCACCACCATCATTGTTGTTGTCAAATTGCTCACAATTTCTTTGAGGTTGTTGTTGCCCTCTTTGCCTCTTTTTAACATAGAATCATTTTCCATTGCATTGACTTGATGTGGGTTTTGGATTTGTTTCAATTGCGCCTTCGCCAATTGATTCATAGTTGTTGTAAGCTTGGCTATAGCTTGTCCATGATCATGCAATTCCTTGTGCAAATGGATGACCATGGGGTCATATTGGGGCACATTTGCTCGACTTTGCGACGCCGAAGAAGTGTCGGCCATTTCATCAAGTAAATCACACGCCTCTTGGTAAGAAAGTTTCATGAAGTTCCCTCTGGTTAATTGGTTCACAATGCACTGATTCATGGTGTTGATGCCCCGATAAAAAGTTTGTTGAATCATTGCCTCGGTAATGTCATTATTAGGGCACTCCTTCACCATTGTTCTATATCTTTCCCATATCTCGTGCAAAGGTTCCATTGTCTCTTGCTTAAAATCTAGAATCTCATCCCGAAGAGCCGCCATATGACTTGGAGAAAAGAACTTGGAAATAAATTTGTCCGCCAATTCATCCCATGTGGTGATAGAATGATTGGGGAGCCTTTCTAACCAATCCAATGCTTTACCCCGGAGAGAGAATGGGAAAAGCCTCAATCTCAATGCATCCTCAGATACGTTCGTCTGCTTGCTACCCCAGCATGTATCTACGAACCCCTTCAAGTGCTTGTAAGCATTTTGGTCTGAGGCGCCCGTAAAATACCTTCTTTGCTCGAGCAAGGTCAACATGACATTTGTGATTTGAAAATTCCCTGCACAGATTCGGGGAGTAATGATGGCACTTGCATATCCTTGATTCGGAAGGACTCTTGGAGCCACTCTTGGCGGTGGTGGAGGAGGTTCTGGAATATTCTCATTCGAATTAGCATTTACATTGGCATTTCTTCCTCTACGTGGAACTTGAGGTGCTGGAAGCTCATCTTGCTCAAGATCTTTAACCTCCTCCTCCGCTAAGGCACCACCAAGAGGATCATTTCCATTGAGAGCCATTTGTACTTGATTGATCGACACAAACAAAATTAGTGAACAAGAAGGAAAGAGAAGCAAATCACAAAACTAGCTACACAGATAGTCAACACCGTAAGCTCCCCGGCAACAACGCCAAAAAGTTGATCGCTACCAACTCGACACTACGCAATGGTAGGAAGAGCGGGTCACAACAGCTTTTACCCAAATAGTGATTCGGGATCGAATTTCCATAGGGATCTTGGAATGGAGTTGTATTGCCTGTCTAGCCTAGAGTTGCGTATGTGCTTCTAATTGTACTTCTAACATTTTTGGGGTTTTTGTATTTATCACTACTGTTATAAACTAAGGATTAAGGCTAAATTAAGCTACAAGAATATTGCTAAGTTGTATTTAATGTAGAGAAAGGGACTAGGGTAGCGACACTACCTAGGTGGCTAGTCAACGGGTAGAAGTTACTAAGGGGAGATTGATATATTTTGGGCTTATGTTATAACCGTTGCACATTTGTACCCATTCTCACACCTCTCAGTAGAGAGAGCCATTTTGCCCAATTGACTCTTTTGAGACAAATTGGGTAGGCCAATTAGACCAAGAAACGAGGGTTCAAGTAGGGTAATTACTCTCTCGAGGTTTAACCCATTAATTGGGACTACCATTTCTCATGGGTGCATCCCAATTCCTTGTTGGGTCAATTTTAGGGTCATGGACTTTCTTTCTCAAGAAGAGTTAGACCCACTAAGCTTGAATCTGTGTTTGCAACCACCAATTCGAAATTGAAACACAAAATTAACCCAAATAACAAATACCCAATCTCAATCTCACCCTAGATGGCAACACCCATCAACTACCCACACTAGGGTTGAG
>MU768224.1:4940-26403 GCA_026770625.1 Nicotiana glauca
CACGTGTACCCTGGCGGTAACGAGATTAAAAATACATTTTCATGACGTCGTAATTCTTAAAATAAATAACAATAATTAAAATAGCTAAATTTAGAGTTGAGCCTCGCTAAACCCAAAAATAATTGCGGGGCCCTCGATAATTGTCTATTAAAAAATAGTTAGAATTCGAAGTGGCTATTTTAGTAAATTTCAATGGCCTCTCCCAAATATCACCACAATAGAACCGTTAGGCACGATTTTAATTAAAATTATTTACTTAAATACGGGTGTGCATTGATTGCAACCCAAATCCAAATCTCGACAAAGTCGAACTGCGTTAACGAAAACGGGTACCTTGATGGCAACGGGGTCAAAAATGTACTTTCACGATGTCGCAAGTCTCTTCAAATAAATAATATTAAAAGTTTATAAATAAAAAGCACATAACTAGCAAAAAAAAATTAGACAAAAGCAAAATACAACAGTTAAAGCGACCGTGCTAGAACCACGGAACTCGGGAGTACCTAACACCTTCTCCCGGGTTAACAGAATTCCTTACCCGGATTTTTGGTTCGCGACCGTAATGCGGAGTCAAACCCTTTCCTTGATTCGGAATTCAAACCGGTGACTTGGGACACCATAAATCTCCCAAGTGGCGACTCTGAATCTTCTAATAAAAGAATCCCGTTTCAATTGTCCTTTAATTGGAAAAATTCTTTTTATTATATCCTTCGCGGGGTGTAAGCGCCGTAAAAAAGAGGTGTGACAAAATCCACACTAGGGTTGAGCCACAACCCTAGCTAATGAGTTTAGATACTCATAATTAAAGAAGAAATCATAGATTGAGATGAAATAAAAGCCATAAAATGTAATTACAAGTTAAGAATCTAAGACTAATTGCTAAACAACCTATAAAATTACTCAAAAAGGTAAAAGTAGGCTGTTTCACGTGCTCAGCTAAACAGAAGATGACCTAAAATCTGAAAAAGAAGAATTTATACACAGCTAAATTTTTCGGACAAAAATGCCCGTGACGGAGGTACCGCTGACAGCAAAAATGGACCGCCGTTGCGGTGAGGCTACTGCGGCCATATAAAATCAAGTGCGGACCACGGTCTTCATCTTTCAGCTCATCTTCAGGCTCTATGAACCTCTTATTCGCGAACTGCGGTAAAAGGACTACTATCGCGGTAGAAGCACCATAGTCGCACAAAAGCACCGCGATCAGCGGTGACTTGAAATCCTAAAAATTGCATCTCTCAAAATCTATGCCACCGTGGACCGCGATAAAATGACCACCTCAGCGGTGGATCCTCCGCGTCCACTGTTGGTTTTCTGATGTAGCTCTCAGTTGACTTGGCTTTGAACTTGTGCATGTTTCACTCCTTTTTGAGATAGTTATGATATCTTTGTCTCTTTTTGACCAAACACTGCAAAGAAGCACAAATAGTTAGCTTTTGGGGATACTTGTACGCACTTTTAATCCAAAACTCAAGCAAAAAGGAGCATAAAATTGACTAGAATCCCTAGTTGTCAACTCCTCCAAACTTAAGCTTTTGCTTGTCCTCAAGCAAACAAAGTAATTCCCACGTTCTCAAGATAAAAGAAAGGAAAATTCAGTTGTCCTAAAGTAACCTCATCAAGAATCAATTGGGACTAACAATTACCTTCAACTCAAATGCATTATCAACAATACACAACCTTTTAGCACCATGGCTATAGTGGAACCCAAAATCATGTTCCTCAACTCTCCATAAGCAAACCTCACTTTTAGATTGTAGCACTCTGAACAAGGATTGTGAAAAACACACTCATCTCTCTCAAAGGAAGGTGACAAGTCCGGCTCTAAGTACCATAAGCTTTCCCCTTATGTGAGTCACCACTAATGTAATCTCATCCAATTCAAGATCATATAGGGCTTTTGTGGGAATGTAATGAAGGTTTTTGGTTCAGGGTAGGATATATTGGTCTAAGAAGGTTTCATCTTCCCTTAAGCATTTCATTTGCTTCATTTTGGCACACATTTTCTTGACTCTTTGAGTCATTTACTTTCTCTTTGGAGGCTAGAGAGACACACTGTCATTCTTTCTTGTTCATTTCAATCCTTTTTCTTTTTTCTATTCTTTCCATGCCTTTCATCTTTTGCTTTTATTGCACCCCTTCATTTCTTATTCATTGTTCACTTTCTTTTTGATTTTTTTGGCTTTTCTTTCTTTCTTTCTTTCTTTCTTTTTTCATTTTGCACCTTTTATCACTTTTGTGTTCCTTGTATCTCCCCCCAAACTTATGCTTTTGCCTTGTGCTAAGGAAATATAGGGTTCCAAGAGAGGAGAACGGATAAAGGCTTGTAACATGGTTATTGAAAGAATAAGGACTATGGCTCAATGAGGTTTACTAGGGATATCATCATTGGTAGACTATGGATGTTTTCAAGTCTCAATTAGGATCAAGGAGAACCTATAATCTCTTCTCAAGTCGAGCTTCACTTAGGATTTCGCCTAGACAAACATTCAGGACATGTTCTAGACTTATTGGCATGGGACTTGGAATTGCAAATCAATACCTCACCACACAAGCTTTAGGATTGCTAAGGAAACAGAGTTGGAGGCCCACAACAACCTTAGCTAAGATTTGAGCAACACAAATGGTTCCGAGAAACCTCTCGATGATTGTTTAGCCAACACAAGAGTGTCAAGGTCACAACTATCACCATCCTATACACAACAATTTATTTTTAAGCATAAGGTCAAAGGTAAATGTGTTAGGCATTGCTTGATGAACCATTGCTCACTAAATACTATTTACAAAAAAAATGAAATGAAAAACAGACTCAAACCTTTAAGAAGATTGTCATGCCATCCATCATCGGGAAGAGCCACCCGGTACACACAAACTCCACCTTTGGAAAGAACTGTGGCATTAAGAAAATCAAAGGCTTATTGATCATTGAAACTTGCAAAATAAGAAGCTACAGACAAAAAAAAGCTATTAAATTAAGTAAGAAGCTATACTACTATGGTAAATTGCAAAAGAAGCTATGAAGTAAAATGCGGAAAGTAAACTAAATACGTACAATAGGGGGTTTAGATGAATATACATAAGAAGGAATGAATATATACATGAGAGTAACTTATATACAGACCAAGATAGAAGAATAACAAAAAGTGAAATAAAAAGTAAAGTTATATACATACCAAAAGTGAAAACTAAGCATAAAGAAAGAAAATAGTATCATAATCACAAACTAACTACCAATATCATCAAAGTAGGGCCACCCCCTCAAAAGGTATCTAGCATTGTCCTCAATGCTAACTAACCAAAAATATAAGCTCAAAAAGAAGGATAGAGAGTAAAAGAAACTCCCTATAGGTCCTCTATCTTCAGCGGGTCCTGTGGTAGCATGGGGTCCTGTGACTGGATGAGGTCCTATGGCTGGGTGCCTGGATCACCTATCTCGGGGTCTTGTGGCTGGTCAACAGCAACTCCCTTAGTCTCCTCCAACTCAATCTCTACATCATCGACCTGGGGCATCACTCCCCTCCTCTTGGGCGCTCTCTCCATCTCCTGCTCATGAACCTGCTCTGTCTGAGCCGCTGGAGGCTGGTCATGTAATAGTAGCTCCCATGGCAAGTGGTCAGCTGCCTTCATCTTCTCCACTTTCCCCCTCAATTCCTTCACAGACTCCTTCGAAGCCCGAGTCTTCTTCAGCTTCTTCATCTTCTTGCTCAACTCCTTAAGTGATTTTCCTTGAACCGCTAGCGTCTCCATTATAAGCTTTTGGTTCTCCAGGAGCTTCTTCTGGTTGTCCAGAAGCTCCTTGAGAGTCTCCTCTACCAAAGCTGGCACCTGTGGGCAGTCGGTAGGTAGGCTAAGGAGGATGGAATCTCTGGAGGCATGGAAGTAGATGGTCCGGAGGTGGGATCTGGTATGGAAGTGGGAGGCTGGGAAGTAGTGACTACAACTACTGGCTCTTTAGACTGGCTAGTAGAAGCAGTAGCTTTGCCCTTAGATCCCTTGGATTTGGGGTTGTCTGGACCCTTGAGGCTGTACCATGAAAAGGGCATTTTGGGTTTTACCTTCACATCAAAGTTTCTTTTCTCCACCTCCTGATCTTCCAAGTACATAGTGAGGAAGTTCGGGAAGGGGTACAATTTATCACCCTCATTTACCACTCTTATGATCACCCTAGACATGATATTTCCGATATTGATTGAGAATCCTACCATAATAGCCGCCACTATGATCGCCCGGGAGACCGACAAGGTGTTTTCATGGGTAGTGGGTTCTAGCCTGCTGCATACAAAAGTCTTCCAACCCTTCGCCTTAAAATTTAGGGTGTTCCTCAAGATAGGAACCTCTGCTGTCAACCATGCTGGAGTGGTATCAGGGAGAGCTAGGTATGATGCCAACCACGGGTGGGATACCACATCCATCGCCACTTTCTCCAAGTACAATGTCTCATATTCATCATTGAAATCCAGGTAGTCATTTATTGTATTTCCATCAAACTTAACTTTCAAATTATGCACCTTAGTCACTTTTGTATCCTTCTTGATGTGGGAGGCATTGGCGTAGAATTCCTTGACTAAATGCTCATTTGCATCCCTCACCTTACCGGTGAAGTAATCCCATCCCACTTGTTCATTGAAATGTGGCTTCACGTTGGGGTTGTGAGGCAGGAGATCCCTCTCTATGAACTGGTGCTCATGAATAAGTGACCTTAGAGGCCACTACTCCTGGAACTTGTGATATGCCAGCTCATTAACAAACCTCTTTTTCCACACTTTAGGGTTTCTAGTGCTTTCTACACCCCCGATTTGGGTCACATCCCCTCCCTCTTTGTCCGACACCTCATCATCTATGGGATCCTGTCCAGGTGATAAAGTTGTAGGTGAGGTTGAAGCTAAAGATTCACTACCCTATGTTGAGCCATCAGACGACTCAGCAGAAGAGGCAGTAGGAGAAGTAGGAGAGTCTGGGGATGTATCTCTCAACCTATGTCTCTCCGGGAAGTCGGGTACATATTCTGACACTGAATCAGACTCTGATGGCCCCCGATAGGGCACATACTCACTCCCCTCTGAGTGAGAAGCAGCTTTAACCTTAGCACTAATGTTCTTCCTCATTTCCCCAATTGCTTTTTGAATTGCTGGGGTTAATTTAATCTGTCCTCGCTCCTTACCCCGGGAGGACTCTACTCTACCCTTTTGTTTCTCACCGCCTCCTCTAGATTTAACCATTGTTTGTAAATGTAATACATAGCATATTGTTAGTTTCTAGAAGAAGTAATGAAGAAAACAATAGAATAATTCACAGTTTAATGAAAAAAAATTGCAGACCGCGGACCGCGAAAAATGGAGCGCGGCCCTGAAAGCTAGACCGCGAATCGCGGAAAATGCATTGTGGCCCAAAATTGTGGGATTCAGACTACCCACTCTCTGATTCAATTGCACCGTGGATCGCAGAAAAAGGAGTGCGACAGCGGTAGTTGCACCGCGGACTGCAGAAAATTAACTGCAGTCGCGGACCCTTGTTTAGACATCTTTGAACATGAGCACTGCGGACCGCGAAAAAAGCATCGCGCTCGCGGAGAGGCACTGTTGTCAGCGGAAGTTTCTACCACTGACCGCAGTTATCAGGACTAAAAATTCTCAGATCAAACATATGACTGCGGACCGCGGAAAATCAACCGCGGCCGCGGAAGGCAAACTAGGGCTCATCAAACCTAGGGTTTCTAATTCTTTTATGCCTTATAGCAATAAAATCAACATTATCAATCCCACTAGGTGTTCAGTAACCAATTCTAACTATTTTAAACCTAATCTAGTTACTACTATAGAACCCTAAGTCAAAATTAAAAGGAAAAAGGAAGAAAAAGAAGTAAGAACTATCAATTAAAAGTCAATAATTACAAAATTAAAGACTAAGGAATGAGTGGAATTACTAGATGTGAGATGAATGGTGACAAAATGCAGTCTAATTCTTGTGTTAGTGCAACTTAGGGCGTGCATGTGTGGAAGAACAATAGAGAGTTTAGTGTGAGAGTGAAATGGGTGAAAAGGGTAAAAGGCTTTTTGATTGCCTATTTATAGACAAAACCCAGGGGCCCACACGATCTTACCTACCACGGCCGCGGTAAATGCTCCACGGTCCGCGGTTGTTAAGTTCAGAAGGGTTGCAATTTTGAGACCACCGCTGACTGCAAAAAATGCTCTGTCACATTGCTAAGCCACCACTGACCGTGAAAACTGAACCGCGGCAGCGGGTGAAACTTCAAAGAACTGGTTTAGAACTGCTGACCGCCATCACATTCCGCCTCCGCTGTAAGTCCACTGCGATTGCAAAAAATGGAGCACGGCAACGGTCCAATCTTCAGAGAGTGTAAAATTTTTCCAGCTTAGTCCTGTACTGCATCAAACATCCCTACACACATCTCACAACCAGTTGTTCCAAAAATAAATCCTTCACTAAGAAGAAAATAAAAAAAGTAAGAAGTAAAACACATGGGTTGCCTCCCAAGAAGCGCCTGATTTAACGTAGCGGCACAACACAGGTTACCATCAATCACTTGAGATGGATCATTGCCACCACGTGGCTGTCATCAAATTTTCCAAGATAGTGCTTCACTCTATGCCCATTAACTCTAAAGATCTCCCCATTTTTTTTCAAATCAAGAGCACCAAACGGAGTCACAAGCACCACCTCAAAATATCCACTCTATTTTGACTTAAGCTTTCCCTGAAACAGTCGTAACCAGCAGTTGAACAAGAGAACCAAATCACCCACTTTGAACTCCTTGCCACGATCATAATTGTCATGTAAGTACTTCATCTTGTCCTTATACAAGGACGAGCTGGAATAGGCATGAAACCGGAACTCATCAAGCTCATTGAGTTGCTCCACCCGGATATTTGCTACAATATCCCATTCAAGGTTCAACTTTCTCAAGGCCCACATGGCCTTGTGCTCTAACTCAACCGGGAGATGGCAAGCTTTCCCAAATACCAACCGGTATGGAGACATACCAATCAGAGTCTTATAAGCAGTCATGTAGGCCCACAAGGCATCATCCAGTTTCTTTGACCAGTCAGTCCTATTTGCATTAACCGTCTTTGACAATATTCTCTTGATCTCCCTATTGGGGACCTCAACTTGCCCACTAGCTTGAGGATGGTAAGGGGTAGAAACCTTGTGATTGACACTATACTTTGCAAGCAAAGTGTCAAATGCCTTATTGCAGAAATGAGACACCTCATCACTGTGCTCTAGGAGTGCCAAACCGAATAAAGATACTCTTCTTGAGAAAATCCACAACGCTCCGAGCCTCGTTGTTGGGTAAAGCCACAACCTCAACCTACTTTGAAACATAGTCAACTATCACCAGAATGTACGTGTTGCCATAAGAACTTACAAATGGACCCATGAAATCAATGCCCACACATCAAAGATGTCAACCTCGAGAATATGGTGAGAGGCATCTCATCCTTCTTTGAATTTCCACCTGCTCTTTGACACTTATCACATTTATTCACAAGTTCACTTGCGTCCTTGTAGAATGTAGGCCAATAAAAACCACAACTAGGCACCTTTAAAGCTGTCCTCACCCCACCATGATGATGATTGCAGGGAGAGGAATGACAAGCATCCCGAATACTCATTTGCTCCTCCTCAAGAACACATCTCCGGATCATACCATAATTATAGATTTTGAACAAGTAAGGATTATCCCATTAGTAGTCCAAGCTATCCCATTTAAGCTTCTTCTTCTGGTTAGAAAAGAGCACACACAGGACAATACCGGTCACAGGAAAGTTGGCAACATTCGCAAACTAGGCATGCTATTCACAAATACAAAGAGGAGTTTCTCATCAAGGAATGAATCATTAATTTTTAGTTCCTATCTAATTTAGCAATGTGCGACGTCATTTTTTGCACTTCCAATCATTCTTGTTTGCTTGCTACTTCTAATTTAATACTAATGATGCACGAAATTAAGCTAAGTAGATATATTTGTAGAGTTTTCTAAATTGGTAAAGAGGCACTAGGGAAGTGACTTGCTCCTACGTGAGTATCTAACAAGATCTAAAACTTAGGACAATAATGTTATAGATGGGATCATAATATAGACAACGCACGAAGATACTCACTCTATATGTGACGACCCGACCCGTCGTCTCGTGAGTTACCGCTCTGTTTCTCCCATTTTATGCTTCTTCATGTTTCATTATCAGTATTTGGTGTGTTATAGTTGATTTGGATTGGTTTTGGTAGAAATGAGGCATTTAGTCTCTTTTAAGAAGGCTTAAGTTAGAAAAGTCAACCAGACATTAACTTATGAGTTAGAAGGCTCGGATGTGATTTTCGGTGATTCGGTTAGCTTCGGGAAGTGATTTGTGACTTAGGAGTGTGATCAGAATTGATTTTGGAGGTCCGGTGTAGAATTAGGCTTGAATTGGCGAAGTTAGTATTTTGGCGAATTCCGGCTGATGGGTGAGATTTTGATCCGAGGGTCGGAATAGAATTCCGAGAGTTGCTGTAGCTTCATTATGTGATTTGTGATATGTGTGCAAAATTTCAGGTCATTCAGACGTCGTTTGGTTGGGTTTTTGATCAGAAGTGCATTTCGGAAGTTAAGAAAAATTTAGGCTTGAATTCGATGCATTTTGATGATTTTGGTGTTAGTTGAGGTATTTTGAGGATTGGAGCAAATTTGAATAATGTTTTGAGATGTGTTGGTACTTCTGGTTGAGGTCCCGAGGGCCTCGGGGTGAGTTCGGATGGTTAAATAGAGACTTTTTGGATTTTTGCAAGGAAATGAGCTGCTGGAATCTGGTATTTTCGCACCTGCGGTTATGGGACCGCAGGTGCGGTATCGTAGAAGCGATGGTGAAGCCGCAGAAGCGATAGTCTGGGAAGTTTCCTGATTTTGCAGAAGCGGTTGGTGGACCGCATCTGCGAAGCCGCAGATGCGGGAAAATGGCCGCAGAAGCGGTCCTGGCCCTATTTTGAATTTCCGCAGAAGCGGAAGAGAAGTCGCATAAATGGTTCCGCATAAGCGGTCATGGGACCGCAAAAGCGAAAATGCTGGATAGATTTAAGATTAATTCGTCTGCGAGCTTGGGATATTTTCCACCATTGTTGAACATCTTGAGAGCTTTTTGGGAGCAATTGAAGAGGGTTTCGACTGGAGTTTATTGGAGGTAAGATTTTTGAGTTAAAAACATGATTATTATGTGAAATTAACCTAGAAATTCATGGAATTAAGCCTAAAATTGATGAACTAGGGCTTGGGATTTTGAGATTTAAATTTGGGATTTGAGGGAGCATTTGAGCTCGGATTTTGGTAAATTTGATATGTATAGACTCGTGGCCAGATGAGGAATCCATTGATGTGAATTTTTTGATTTTTCGAGAAGTGAGCCTGGGGCTCGAGTTTTGCTAATTTCGAGATTCTTGATATTTTTTGATTGTTTTCGATTGAGTATTGTTCCCTTAGCATATTGTGATGTATTCACTCTGATTTTGGTTAGATTCGACGCGCGTGGAGGCCGATTTGAGGGGCAAAGGCATCGAGAGCTAGAGATTTCCCCAGTTCGAGGTGAGTAATGATTGTAAATGATATCCTGAGGGTTTGAAACCCCGGATTGCATATCGTAGTGCAATATTGAGGTGACTTGCACGCCGGATAGTGGGTGTGGGGTAGAGCACCGCTGGGAATTGTGACTTGGTCCATCCCGATTGATTAATTTACCGCGTATTTGACTGGAATTTATTTGTTATCACTGTTGTTTGGGCTGATTGCCGTATTTGGGCTTCGTGCCAATTATTTGGACCCTTCGGGGATTATTTTCACTGTTTCCCTCACTGTTTTGACTTATTACTTGAACTCAGTCATATTGTTTCTCCACTATTTTGCAACTCAACCACTTTTACTCACATTTGAGTCTTAAATAATATTTTAAATGATAATTTAGGCTAAGGACTACTGTTTTACTAATGCCCGAGGGGCTTGTGATGATATTCTGACTGAGTTTGGCCGATGGCCAGATGTGAGGATACACTGAGGGATGTGAGGCCGAGGGCCTGGATGTGAGGATTATATATGGATCGGACTGCACGCCGCAGTATGTATATATTGGATCGGACTGCACGTCGCAGTGATATAGCGCTTGGGCTGTAGGAGCCCCTCCGGAGTCTGCACCCCCACTGTGAGCGCGGGTACCCATATGGATCGGGTTGCATGCCGCAGCGATATGTGGATTGGGCTACACACCGCAGCGGTTACTATATGATACTGTTTCTGAGAGTGGTTTGAGAGAGAGAGCCCGAGGGGCTGAGAGTGTTGTTGAGAGTGAGCCCGAGGGGCTGGTTCAGTTTGAGATATTGCTCGAGGGGCGAGCTTTTATGTGCTCATCTTGTATGCTTATTTGCCTTTTTACCTGTTATACCGTGGTATTTGTGCCCGAGGGGCGGATTTTCTGTGCGCATCAGCACTAACTATTTTGAAATCGTTTTCGTAATCACTGAAAAGATCATTTTCAAAAGAGGTATTTCTAAAGATTTCACAAATTTCACTATTTTTTTCTCGGAAAAATTGTACCCGGCTTCTGTATAGCATGTTGGTTTCTTTACGTGATTTCTTGCTGCTCAGTTATTATTTACTTTTATTACTCACTGAGTTGGAGTACTCACTTTACTCCCTGCACCTCGCGTGTAGATGCAGGTATTATTCAACCGGTAGCGGGTTTTAAACTAGTTGAAGGTATTGCTATTGTAGCTGAGCAGAGTGACCGCCAGCGTTCGCGGCACTGGATTACTTCCTTTGGTTCTAACTTTTATTCTGTGTATTGTTGACCCTGTAGTTGTATTTAGACTTCTCTAGATGCTCGTGACTTGTGACACCCCGGTCGGGCTGTGTTAGGTTGTAATTACGTTAATTAATATCATTAAATCATATTCGAATTGTTATTTAACTGATTAACTGCTTAAAAGTGGTATTCTGAAATGGTCTGGCTGGCCTCGTCTTCATGAGAGGTGCCATCACGACTGAAGCGGGGTTTGGGTCGTGACAAGTTGGTATCAGAGCCTAGGTTACTAGGTCTCACGAGTCATGAGCAGGTTTAGTAGAGTCTCGCGGATCGGTACAGAGACGTCTGTATTTATCCTCGAGAGCCTGCAGAACCTTTAGAAAAACTTCACATTCTTGAATTCTTATTGTGCGTCCTTGATTCAGCTTGAAAAGAAACTCTTGAAATTCCTTCCACACATTTGTATGCGCACCTTAGCGCTCAGTAACAGATGTGCCTTGATGGCTTGTGATTCCCCGATCAAGGGGCGAGATGTGATTTCTGTGAGTTTGATGTTGGTCCAGTTTGGAGGACTTGAGGCCAGATCTTGCCTATGGCTTGAGCACTGAGGTACTGATCATGTGAGCAAGTGTTTTGAACTTATATGTTCGGTATTGTCCCTATTAGCCGGAATGACGGTTGGATATCCCTGTGATGAGTATGTTAGTACCGCGAGATGTATTTATATGACTTAGTAGTGACGAAGAAGTTTGCTGGATAATATATGAACGGTTAAGTGTTCGATTCCTATTGTGATTTGATGTGTAGCCCGAGTTATGGGCGCGTGAAGAATATTTTCATGTCCCCTAGTTGATGAGTGAAGTGCATTACATGTGGCGGTATGAGTTCAGACCCATGAAGACTAAATGAATGTGTAATGTGTATGACGGTAGGAGGTGTGCTGAAATACTAAATTGAGGCGAAGCAGGTGGGTTATCTCCTGCGGAGTGTTCTTAAGTGGTATGACCCTTATGTGTATATTAGAAGATCTCATGCGTAATGGAAGGGAACGTGTTGAAATTTGAGAATTCGGGTCGCTTAAGAGGGTGGACCCAGCTGATGTAGGGATGAATGCTAGATTTGCGGAAGATTTACATTACTAGATGTTCTGTGCTTTTCACAAACTTGTAAATGATTGAGTTTAATCTCACTATGGTAATGTGGCATCATTAGAGTAAACGTTTTATGAGTTGTTGAGTGTGTCTTGATATATGGCTTCGAGCCAAGTTGGGGAGTTTGCTATTAATTAGCTAATTGTACGGTCATGTGCTATGTTGGTTCCGGTTTGGGGCATGCTGGTGAATCAGTTCTGGTTGCAAAAATTGAGCCGAGGATGGCACGAGTGAAGCAAAATTTTGACAAAGGTTATATGGTGCCTCGTAGATGTGTAAGAATCAGAGGATGTCTTAAGCTGTTGTTGGTAAGAATGCCCGGTGTATGGAGCAGGAAGATGTTTGTTTGTATTGGGATGAGGATCTCATTTTGTGGTATCAAAGTGCCAATAAGGCACGAGTGGTTCTGTTCGTTAAGTCAGGTAAATTGCAGTTTGAATAAGAGTGATTGACTCTCGAGAATGGTTTTATTGTGTTCAAGATTCTACATGTAACAACCAGGTGTCTTAAGGTTCGGTATATGGTCAGAGACTGTGTTTTCATCGGAAAGGTCAAGACTTGTGGTATTTTTATGTTAATTATGGGATTCTATGCATCAGTATCAGGAAAATAAAGGTAACGGATTTAGATTCGCAGGAAGTTCTTCATAGTAGATTATTTTAAGAATGTGGTGTTTTTGGGAATATTTGAGAGAGTGTTTAGTGCCTCATGGGTTTGAGACAGTGTGGTCTTATACTTGGGTCTCGTGTGGTGAGACTGGGTAGAGGAATTGTGGTGCTACAGCAAGAGGGGATATCAAGTTGAAAATGAATTAGAAGGAAATCTAGATAAATGAAGTAACTTGTTAGTGGACCAAATCGGTATGGTAAGGATATGATTAATTCTTCGTATATGTTCAAGGTAATGAGCCTTTACAGGTATTGTGGAGCAAAGTTCTTGAGTTCTGACAGATTGCTTAGCTCGGTTTAGATAGAAGGATTTGGTCCTGGCAGTTTAGCTCGTGCAAATGGAATTGGGAGAGAGTTCTTGTTGGGTTTTACCCCGATTTGGAGATGTATATTTTCTATGGGCATGCGGAGCATGGAATGTGTAGTGATATTTCTTCTAAGATGGGATCGATGGGAGTTCTTTACTAGTTGAGTGAGTAGATATCTGTGGATCGGAAGGGAGATAAAGGTTTTCTTACTATCCTTGGATATCGTAGTATATGCGCTATGTTGTGGAGAATTGAGATTTGCGTGTTCGAGGTTTCAGTTCAGTTCTGAAAAGAAGTTCATAAAACTCTTAGGCAACGGGTAGCCTCCGATAATCAAGGAATTGATACTGCTAATTGGAAGTGATTTGAAGAGAGTATACGTCTCAGGAAAAGGTAATATGGTTAAACTGATGATACTTCGGTAGTATTGCGGCGCTCTCTTGTTAGGTCAATTGCCGATATCTGATTTTGTTTGATGGCACAGGGGAAATTTTAGAATATCTTTCGTGGAATGATTGGGTACTTGAAGTGTGATTTGTATTCATACTGCGGAATTTGGGATCAGGTATGGTGGTTCGTGTGCTATATGGAGCTGGAGACTGGGAGTTCTCATGTTCAGGCTATATAGTGGATGTGGCGCGTGTGTATCGGCATCGTTTAGCGGCTGTTGGGATTTGGAGGCCCGAGTGGATCTTTCTTTGCTTGGTATTTTAGGTTTTGGATGTGATGTTGAAATTCAGACTGGTTGTCTTAGTGTTAGGTGATTCTGAACTATCACGCTACGGGCTATGCCGGAAACGCCATGGGTTGAGTGGTGAGGTGCATTGGATTATGTTCTTGTAGAGTGGTTTATATTTCAAAGACCTAGCGGACGGTTGGGAAGGATCGCTTTTCTTAATTGGGCCTTCGTGACGGATATCAGTGTAGAGGTTTCTACCATTGGTTCAGTTCCGGTGCTGAGGGACTTTTCGGATGCGTTTCTTATGGTCAGGCATATTGCCAGGCGAGGTTGTGGATTTCGATGTTGATTTGGTGTCGGGCACCGTATCGTACGGCTCCGGAAGGAGTTGTAGTAGTGGAAGGAGCAGCTTCAGGATCCTTGGTTATGAGTTAGTTAGCAGGCTGATGTGGTTACGTATTCAGCTTGAGTTGCTATTCTATGTTGTGAGACGTTATGATTTGTTGATTATGGGCACATGTGGTGCGGTTCTATTGGGGATTCATAGTGAAAGTCGAGCGGGAAGAGTAATTGGGTGTTGCTCGGTAAATTGGAGTGTTGGTTATGACCTATCGGGTTGCGTGTTGTATGTTATCTATTTCACCGTAGGTGTAATGAATTGCTGGGCTTCTTGACATCAAATTGTGCGTGGGTGTCGATTTTGAGCATAGTGACTTGAGGTGTTTCATGTGTAACACTGTTTGGATAGGATCACACATTGTGGCGGGGCCACGTGGAGATATGACCTTTCGGGATAGATTCAGGTGTTCTATTTCTGTGATGTGAGACGGGGTCTCAGCCTTGTGTTGTGATGGTACTGATGAGCTTGAGGTACAGCTCTTTCGTTTGAGTCATTTTTCATGATTTGAGTATATTCAGACCGTTTCTTATTGGTGAGTGTATTATGCAAGTTGTGGCTTAGTCCTGTATTGAGGTGTCATATCACCAGAGTGGTGTGTTGGATTCTAGGTGATCGTTGGGGTCATTAATGAATACGAACATATTTGATTTTAGCTTGTTAGAAGGATAATATCGAGGTTCAGCTCAGAAATCTGTTGTGGTATTAGTCAAAAGGGAAGTGGCTTCATGAGTGGTTGATCTGAGAAATGGTTATGGTTTGCTGCGTGTTTCATTTATCGTTGGCAGTATATGGAAGTATTAGAATAAGACTTTAGCTAATAAGGGATTATCTATCGGTATTTTGTTGTTGTGGGCAACTGCTGTGAATAGAAGTTATCGTTTCGAGTGCTTGGATTATGTGGTATGTCATGATTTTACCTGAGGTTGCAGGTACGGGTTATTACAGCTAGTTCAGGACTATTTAGAGTATAGGTGTGAGGTTTTGATCGTATTGATGATTTCAGAAGTGAAAAGGGTAGTTTTATGATTTATGGGCTAGGTTGGATTGTGTAATTTCAGTTTAAATGTGTATCGGACCTATATGAGATAGGGTGACGTGGGATCACCCCCGGGTATATGTTTGGTAAGGTTATTCAGCTATTGTTTGGCTTCTAGGACAGCTCTGGGTATGCTCGAGGACGAGCGTTGATTTAAGTTGGGGAGGATGTAACGACCCGACCCGTTGTCTCGTGAGTTACTGCTCCGTTTCCCCCATTTTATGCTTCTTCATGTTTCATTATCAGTACTTGGTGTGTTATAGTTGATTTGGATTGGTTTTGGTAGAAATGAGGCACTTAGTCTCTTTTAAGAAGGCTTAAGTTGGAAAAGTCAACCGGACGTTGACTTATGAGTTAGAAGGCTAAGATGTGATTTTTGGTAATTCGGTTAGCTTCGGGAACTGATTTGTGACTTAGGAGTGTGATCGAAATTGATTTTGGAGGTCCGGTGTGGAATTAGGCTTGAATTGGCAAAGTTAGTATTTTGGCAAATTCCGGTTGATGGGTGAGATTTTGATCCGAGGGTCGGAATAGAATTCCGAGAGTTTCTGTAGCTTCGTTATGTGATTTGTGATACGTGTGCAAAATTTTAGGTCATTCGGACGTCGTTTGGTCGGGTTTTTTATCAGAAGTGCATTTCAGAAGTATTGAAGAACTTAGTCTTGAATTCAATGCATTTTGATGATTTTGGTGTTAGTTGAGGTGTTTTGAGGATTAGAGCAAGTTTGAATAATGTTTTGAGATGTGTTGGTACTTTTGGTTGAGGTCCTGAGGGCCTCGGGGTGAGTTCGGATGGTTAAATAGAGAGTTTTTTGGATTTTTGCAAGGAAATGAGCTGCTGGTATCTGGTATTTTCGTACCTGCGGTTATGGGACCGCAGGTGCGGTATTGTAGAAGCGATGGTGCAGCCGCAGAAGCGAAAGCCTGGGAAGTTGCCTGATTCCGCAGAAGCAGTTGGTGGACCGCATCTGCGAAGCCGCAGAAGCGGGAAAATGGCCGCAGAAGCGGGAAAATGGCCGCAGAAGCGGTCCTGGCCCTATTTTGAATTTCCGCAGAAGCGGAAGAGAAGTCGCATAAGCGGTCATGGGACCGCAAAAGCGAAAATGCTGGACAGATTTAAGATTAATTCCTCCGCGAGCTTGGGATATTTTCTACCATTGTTGAACATCTTGAGAGCTTTTTGGGAGCAATTGAATAGGGTTTATGATGAATCAATTGATGTGAATTTTCTGATTTTTTGAGAAGTGGGCCCGTGGCTCGAGTTTTGCTAATTTCGAGATTCTTGATATTTTTCAATTGTTTTCGATTGGGTATTGTTCCCTTAGCATATTGTGATGTATTCGCTCTGATTTTATTTAGATTCGACGCGCGTGGAGGCCGATTTGAGGGGCAAAGGCATCGAGAGCTAGAGATTTTACCGGTTCGAGGTGAGTAGTGATTGTAAATGATATCCTGAGGGTTTTAAACCCCGAATTGCACATCGTAGTGCTATATTGAGGTGACTTCCACGCCAGATAGTGGGAGTGGGGTAGAGCACCGCTGGGAATTGTGACTTGGTCCGTTCCGATTAATTAATTTACCCTGTATTTGACTGGAATTTATTTGTTATCACTGTTGTTTGGGCTGATTGCCGTATTTGGGCTTCGTGCCAATTATTTGGACCCTTCGGGGATTATTTTCACTGTTTCCCTCACTGTTTTGACTTATTACTTGAACTCAGTCATATTGTTTCTCCACTATTTTACAACTCAGCCCCTTTTACTCAGATTTGAGTCTTAAATGATATTTTAAATGATAATTTGGGCTAAGGACTACTATTTTACTAATGCCCGAGGGGATTGTGATGATATTCTGACTGAGTTTGGACGAGGGCCAGATGTGAGGATACGTTGTGCGATGTGAGGCCGAGGGCCTGGATGTGAGGATTATATATGGACCGGACTGCACACCGCAGTAGTATATTATATGGATCGGACTGCACGCCGCAGTAGTATATTATATAGATCGGACTGCACGCCGCAGTATGTATATATTGGATCGGACTGCACGTCGCAGTGATATAGCGCTTGGGCTGTAGGAGCCCCTCCGGAGTCTGCACCTCCACAATGAGCGCGGGTACCCATATGGATCGGGCTGCACGCCGCAGCGAGCTATGGATCGGGCTGCACGCCGCAGCGATATGTGGATCGGACTGCACGCCGCAGCGGTTATTATGTGTTACTGTTTCTGAGAGTGGTTTGAGAGAGAGAGCCCGAGGGGCCGAGAGTGTTGTTGAGAGTGAGCCTGAGGGGCTGGTTCAGTTTGATATATTGCTCGAGGGACGAGCTTTTATGTGCTCATCTTGTATGCTTATTTGCCTTTTTACCTGTTATACCGTGGTATTTGTGCCCGAGGGGCGGATTTTCTGTGCGTATCAGCACTAACTGCTTTGAAATTATTTTCCTAATCACTGAAAAGATCATTTTCAAAAGAGATTTGAACTAAGCCAAGGTATTTCTAAAGATTTCACAGATTTCACTATTTTTTTCTCGGAAAAATTGTACCCGGCTTCTGTATAGCATGTTGGTTGCTTTACGTGATTTCTTGCTGCTCAGTTATTATTTACTTTTATTACTCACTGAGTTGGTGTACTCACTTTACTCCCTGCACCTCGCGTGCAGATGCAGGTATTATTCACGCGGTAGCGGGTTTTGAGCTGGTTGAAGGTATTGCTATTGTAGCTGAGCAGAGTGACCGCCAGCGTTCGCGGCACCGGGTTACTTCCTTTTGTTCTAAATTTTATTCTATATATTGTTAGCCATGTAGTTGTATTTAGACTTCTCTAGATGTTCGTGACTTGTGACACCCCGGTCGGGCTGTGTTGGGTTGTAATTACGTTAATTAATATCGTTAAATCATATTGGAATTGTTATTTAACTGATTAACTACTTAAAAGTGGTATTCTGAAATGGTCTGGCTGGCCTTGTCTTCACGAAAGGCGCCATCACGACCAGAGCGGGGTTTGGGTCGTGACACTATACCTCTCGATAGTTTTAGTGACTTTGCCATAATTGGCTTTCTCAAGCCCAATTGGGTGTTCAATTTGTGCATGCAAAGTTGGCTCAAGTCGGGTATTGTTATTTCTAGGTTTAACCCTTTAATTGGGTCTATCAATTTCTTGAATGCACCCCAATTGCTTGTTGGTCAGAAATTCTTAGACTTAGTCTCTCTTTCTCAAGAAGAGCCTAAGTCAAAAAGTAACAAATCAGTGTTTGCAACCACCAATTTAACATTTAAAACATAAATCAAACCAAATATCAATCACCCATAAATATTTAAGCCCTAAAATAGAATACCCATTAAATACCCACACTATGGTTGAGCCATAACCCTAGCTAATGGATTTAGCTAATTAAAGAAGAAATCATAGATTAAGATGAAATAGAAGCCATAAAATGTAATTACAAGTTAAGAATCTAAGACTAATTGCTAAACAAGCTATAAACTTACTCAAAAAGGTAAAGTAGGTGGTTTCACGTGCTCAACAAAACAGAAGATGACCTAAAAATCTGAAAAAGAAGTATTTATACATAGCTAAATTTTTCGGACAAAAATACCCCTGACGGAATTATCGTTGATAGCAAGAAATGGACCGCTGCAACGGTGAGGCTACCGCGGTCGCATAAAATCAAGCACGGACCGCGGTCTTCATCTTTCAGCTCATCTTCAGGCTCTCTGAACCTCTTCTCCGCGGACCGTGGTAAAAGGACCGCTGTCGCCGTAGAGGCACCACGGTCGCACAAAAGCACCGCGGTCTGCAGTGACTTGAAATCCCAAAAATTGCATCTCTCTGAATCTATGCCACCGCGAACCGTGATAAAAAGTCCACCTCAACGGTGGATCCTCCGCGTCCACGGTTGGTTTTCTGTTGTAGCTTTCAGTTGACTCGGCTTTGAACTTGTGTAGGTTTCACTCCTTTTTGAATTGGTTATGACATCCTTATCTCTTTTTGACCAAGCACTGCAAACAAGCACAACAAGTTAGCTTTTGGGAATACTTGTATATACTTTTAATACAAACTCAAGCAAAACAGAGCATAAAATAGACTAGAATCCCTAGTTATCATGGACCCCACCTGTCACACAAAAAGTAAAGAGTATTGGTCCCTCATCCTAACTAAGGCCTTCTCTCATTGTGGGTTGCTCGTTTCGGACTCAAATTTTCAATTTTTTAACTTTTAAAAAAATATAAATCGAGGTGTTACGACTTAGTTTTTGTCAAAACTCATATAAAAATTGCATATTAGTTGTTTTACATGTGTTCTATGTTGTTTTGTATATTTTTTGCGATTAAACTGGTATGTTATTTTTATCCGGGCTTAGATATTAGGGTGCTAAAAAAATGTAAAAATTGAAAAATAATTATTATTTTTCTAAAAAAATGTTAATAATTTTTTTACTGTTGCATATATATTTTCGTGAATATTTTGTGATTAAATATATCTGTTGTTTTTATCTGGTTTATATTATTTATTTGCTTAAAGACTAGTAATATAGTATCCTTTTAGGGTAGTAAAATGCATTGCCTTTTAATGCAGTATCCCTGTAGTTTAAGTATCTCTCATACTCTAAAATACGTCAAAATAATTGATAGATCAAACACAAATTCTGTCTAATTATAGTCAACGATCGTAAGAAAATAACATGAGAAAAGAACAATATTGCGGCAAATATCGAGCCTGGAACCCATATGTGAATACTTATTAATTAAATATTACATAATTATAAAAATTAATTTTTTAATTTACAAACAAACATATAAAATTATAAAATAACATGTAAAATAATAAAAGTAACAGATACAAGAATTCAGGATATCTTGATGCTACTGTGCCTCAAACATCGAGCATGGAACCCATATGTGAATACTTAATAATTAAATATTTTATAATTATAAAATTAATTATTTAATTTACAATCAAACATATACAATTATAAAACTAACATGTAAAATAGTAAAACTAACACGTACAAGAATTCATGGTATCTTGGTGCTACCGGGCCTCAAATATCGAGTCTGGAACCCTTATTTGAATATATAATAATTAAATATTATATAAATATAAAAATTAATTATTTAATTTATTAACAAACATATAAAATTATAAAACTAACATGTAATTAATGTTGTTTAATTTATAGTAGACGACATGGAGGTGCCACTTATTCATCCCGGATCTTCCAGCTAGGAGCTACTATTGTTACAAGGCGATCATAGGTCCACCCACATATGGGAGGGAGATTTATTGGCCCAGACTCTCCGCATTAGGAGAGTGGACGACATATGGGAATTTTTGAACAGAAAAGTTCTCCACTCCTATGTAGTCAGATGCTTGCGAGATACGGGCTTCTACAGGATTTTGGAGATTGGGTGGTTGCAGCTCCATTGGTCTTTGGTCATGGCCCTAATAGGACGGTGGTGTCCGGAGACGCATACATTCCACTTACCCATTGGCGAGGCACTGCAGGACATAGAGGTTATATATGGGATGCCCGTTAATGGACACCCCGTTGCTCTACCGTATGGCATGAGAGAGATGACAGGTGTGTAGTACCTGGACATGCTGCAGCAGCTCACTGGTTTCTGGCCACAGGATAAAAAAGTACTGGCAGGGACCAATCATTTTTTGTTGACGATTATTCAAGAGTATTTGGAGGAATTGCATCCTGACATCGATGGCGATACACCGGATTATCATATTCATCGGTATACGAGGTTGCTGCTACTCCTTATGTTTGGAGAGGTCTTGTTCCCGAACACTTCAGGGAACCTAGTGTCACGCCCCAAATTTGGTGAGGCATGGCTGGTATTCGGTGTCTTACTAGCTCGAACGAACCATTCCGTAACTCATTCTTTCTGTGACCATCGTGGGCCAACATGGAAACAACTCGTAGTGCATAATTGTAAGTGGTCAAACACAGTATCAATAAAGTATCGTTCTTAAAATATTAATACATATGAGCCGTCAAGGCCACTAACATACTGTACAAAATGAACCTCTGTCTACAAAGCCTCCAAGATTATTTGACATCAAATGGGATAGGGTACCGACCTACCCATAAATATGTAGTAAGATTTTGACACGATGACTCATATACTCGGCTGCACTCCGAATGGGGTGGAGTCTTACCGATCCTTCACTGAATACCAATCTCATCTACTATGAGGGCTTGTCAAATTGATTATCAATATCTGCAGGCATGAATTCAGCGTTCCTAATAAAAGGACGTCAGTACGAATAATGTACTGAGTATGTAAGGCAGAACTGAAAGATAACTATAATTCAACATTAATTAAAGACATATAAAAATTAACCTGAATATTTGATGTGCTACCGTATAAGTATACTTATTATACCTATATATATATATATATATATATATATATATATATAT
>MU768225.1:0-23933 GCA_026770625.1 Nicotiana glauca
TAAAATGTACGTTGGTGCTCGGCAAGTATGGTCGGGTGCTAGTCATGGCCCTCCAGTTTGGGTCGTGACAATGGGCTTCTGAAAGATGTACTTCAGCGGATCCATCCTTGATATGAGATAAGTAGTGTAGTCACAGAAATAATGCCTCAACTTCTGAGCTACCCCAATCAGAGCACAACGGGTGCGCTCTCATAGAGAATACCGGGCCTCATACGAGGTGAACTTCTTGCTAAGATAGTAAATAGCCTGTTCTTCCCTCCTTGTTTTGTCATGTTGTCCAACAACACAACCGAACGCTCTATCCAACACTGTAAGGTAGAGTAATAGAGGTCTACCCGGCTCGGGCAGGACCAAAACTAGCGGTGTTGACAGGTACTCCTTGATTTTGTCGAAGGCTTTCTGACAATCATCAGTCCATTTGGTAGCGGCGTCCTTCTTCAACATCTTAAAGATCGGCTCACGGATGACAGTGTATTGTGCTATGAACCGGCTGATGTAGTTGAGTCTCCTTAGGAAACTCATCACGTCCTTCTTGTTATTTGGCGGTGGCAATTCTTAAATAGCTTTGACCTTTGATGGATCCAATTCTATCCCTCGGTGACTCACAATAAACCCAAGTAGTTTTCCGGCGGGAACCCCGAAGCACACTTGGCGGGGTTCAATTTCAGATTGTACCTTCTCAGTTTGTTGAAGAATTTCCTTATATCTTCCATGTTGTCAGTGGCTCTCTTGGATTTGATGATGATGTTGTCTACATATACCTTAATCTCTTTATGTATCATGTCATAAAAAATAGTAGTCATGGCCTCATATAGGTGGCCCCAGCATTCTTTAACCCAAACGGCATCATCTTGTAACAATACATCCCCCACGACGTAATGAAAGCCGTTTTCTCCGCGTCTTCCTTGTCCATCCATATCTGATGATACCCAGCGAAACAATCGATGAATGACTGTAGTTTATGCTTGGCACAGTTGTCAATTAAAATGTGTATGTTTGGCTGGGGGAAGTTATCTTTCGGACTGGCTCGATTGAGATCCCGGTAGTCGACACAGACTCTAACCTTCCCGTCCTTCTTTGGGATAGGCACAATGTTGTCTAACCATGTTGGATATTCCACCACCCTGAGAACCTTACCTTTGACCTGCTTAGTGACTTCTTCCTTGATTTTCAAACTCATATCTGGCTTGAACTTCCTGAGCTTCTGCTTTACGGGGGGACATGTCGGATCGGTTGGCAACTTGTGAGCTACAATAGATGTACTGAGACCAGTCATATCATCATACGACCAGGCGAATATGTCCTCATATTCCTTTAGGAATTCCGTGTACTCCTCCTTTTCTGATGGTGACAGATGAACACTAATGCGCGTTTCTTTGACGTTTTCTGTATTTCCCAAGTTAACAACCTCAGTCTCGTCCAAGTTGTACTTAGGTCTATTTTTGAAATCCTCAACCTCTTTAACAACCTCTTCTGGTATATCATCTTCTTCTGAGTTTATATCCATTTGTTGCATTGTCTCGTTGCAAGTAACAATCGTCGGTTCATCAAGATAAGTAATAGTAATGCTGTGTAAATAAAGTAAACAATGAAAAGTAATAAGAGCGAGATTTATGAGAAACTAAAATGCTTTGATAAATTTCATAATTGTTTTGAACATTGGCGCTCTTATTTCGAAATTAGAATGCGGAAAGAAAATCAACTAGTAAAAATAAAGATGATGTACGGTGCTTTGTTCAGCCTTGCTACCCCAAAGCTTTCCGGGCCCTGGTGGTTCTGATGGACCAATTATCGAGGCGTGCTCCTCGGCTCATGGTTCGTATAGAAGAGCCTTCCTCCCCTTCCTCCTCAAAAATGACACAACAGTCCATGTTATCATCTTCCAAAAACAAATTCCTCATTGCTGCCAGTGCTTCCTCTTCTTCCGACCCATATATGACATCGGCTGGCTGGAAATTCTACTCCAGGAAAGGTATCGGGTGCTCCAGTGGATAGTAGGGACTGCGCCACGGTGGCGACCAATGGTTGAACTCCTCCTAAGTGTATTCATATCCCAAACAAAAAGTGGTACCATATTTCTTCACCTTGATAGGTTTGGTGATTCCCTGGAGGTTCTTGCCAAGCCCCTTGCCAGGTTCATATCCGTTCCAATTTAGTATACTTTCAGTCTTGTTATTCCACTATTTATCCTTGTCCATGACATTGACTCGCTCAATGTGATGGTAATTTTCTTCGCTTATCTTCTTTCTTCCGCTGATTGTCGGGATGGTCTGGCGACTGTATATGAGATTGCTACCGCCACCGTGAATAATCACCTCTTGGTGATTCCATTCAAACTTCACTGCCTGGTGTAGGGTTGATGCTACAGCCCCTGCGGCATGAATCCAAGGCCATCCCGGAAGCAAGTTGTAAGATGTTGGGACGTCTATTACTTGAAAGTCAACGTCGAACCAAGTCGGTCCCATTTGTAGGCACAAACTAATTTCCCCAATAGTGGATCTTTGGGAATCATCGAAAGCTTTGACATTGATGGATCCATCCTTGATCTCACGCAGGATTTTCCCCAATGTTCTGAGAGTCACCAATGGACAAATATTGAGGTTGAACCCTCCGTCAATCAAAATTCTAGTGATGAAACGATCCTCGCACTGCACAGTGATGTGCAATGCTTTGTTGTGGCTCAGCCCTTCCGGTGGCAGCTCATCTTTGGAAAAGATTTTGTGACTCTCCAATACTTGCCCTACCATGTTCGCCTCCTCCTGTTATGTTGATGGGTACATGTGCCTCACTCAGTATCTTCAACAAGGCATTCTTATGCGCATCGGAGCTTTGCAACAGAGCTGGGATGGAGATTTGTGCCGGTGTTTTATTCAGTTGATCAATGACTGAGTACTCTTTCACTTGTATCTTCCTCCAGAGATCATCGGGCCCAGTTTCAATAGACCTTCCAGAGGCCTGCTTACCTGATTCAGCTAAATGCTCTGGAGTATAAACCCTGCCAGTTCTTGTCATACCCTGTGCCGCAACTGCTTCTCCGGTTTTGGATTTTCCTTTTCTCCTTGCCTCGGCCGTGTAATCCAAGGGGATGGTCTTCGTATGGAATGGTGCTATGGCTGACATTTCTACCGGGATGCGTACCCTTGCTTTGGGAGGTAACACAGTAACCTCAAATGGCGCAAATGCCTTTGGGAACCCAAACTCAACCTCAATTGGTCCTGGCGTCTTTGTGGAAGATGGTGTTTCAAGATCGAGCGGTAGGGACATGTTCACTTCAGCGTCTTCAGAAGGCTGAATCTAAACTACAATCGGATTAAGTGTGTCCGTTGATTTCTTTGGTTTGTCACCTTCAGCGATTAATCCGATCGACCTTTTGGGGTCCCAATTATCCTCTATCTCGATCATGTGAATGCCTCTACCTTTATGGTCAGGTAAAGGGTTGTTGAGAACATTCAAAGCAGGCTCCTTTACCACAATGATCATGTCGTCAATCAAATCCTGAATCTTGTCTTTCAGGGAGCAGCACTCATCAATGGTATGCCCTTCCATGTCGGAATGGTATGCACAAGTTTTGTTTGGGTTGATCCATTGGGAAAGGTTTTCTGGAGTTATGGCAGGGATAAGGGTGACATAACCAGCAGCTTTAAGCCTTTCAAATAGTTGGTCGATTGGTTCGGCAATGGTGGTGTATTATTTGGGAGGTCTGCGATCAAAGTTTGGTCGGGGTCTAGGGAAATTTTGGCGGGGTGATTGATAGTGAGCTTGTTGGGTATTATAGGTTTGGTAGACATGTGTGGGTTGGGAGTATTTTGGTGAAGTAGGCTGATATGCGGGAGATGGAGATGATTGGTAAGTAGGTGGTGGAGCTTGGTAAGGACGATGGTTCTTGGTAATTTAGGGTAGGCTGATATATGAGTGGAGGTAATGGATAGGTTTGGTATTTGGTTGGGGATTTTGTCCTTTGTGCAACCATCACGGCACCCACATCCCCTTTCTTGGATGTGCCACCAGACTGTAGAGCCTTGTTGGTAGCCTACAATGCTTCAAAGTTAGTGACCATACCACTTTTGATACCTTCCTCGATCCTTTCCCTTAGTTTGATGATGTCGGAAAATTTCTTGCCTTCGATCAACATCAACCTCTCATAGTACTGTGGGTCCTGGGCTTGGACGAAAAACCTGTTCATTTGCTCCTCTTCTAAAGCTGGCCTGACCTTAGCGGCTTCCGACCTCCAACGAGTAGCATACTCGCGGAATGTCTCCGTGGGTTTCTTCTTTAAGTTCTGGATGTACAACACATCTGATGCATTCTCCATGTTGAATCTGAATCTGTCCATGAAATCGGATGCCATATTTACCGAATTCGACCACTTCTTGGGGTCTTGGCTAATGTACCAAGATAGGGCATCCCCTTTCAAACTTCTCATAAAGAGCTTCATGTGAATCTTTTCCTCCTTTTCTACTCCGACTAGTTTGTCACAGTATGTCCTTAAGTGAACTCTGGGATCCCCGGTGCCATCGAATATCTCGAACTTGGGAGGTTTGTACCCCTCGGGAAGTTCGACATCTGGTTGAATGCAGAGGTCTTCGTAATTCAGTCCCTCGATTCCCTTGCTTCCTTCGACACCCTGAACTCTGCTAGTCAGCTTCTTGAGTTCCGCAGCCAGATTCTTGATAATAGAGTCTTTGTCATCAGACTCAGGTGTGCTCGAGGCGGGCTGAATGGGGTGTGGTATGGTTTCCACATAGATGGGGGTGTTGTGGTGATGATCACTTGTGGAATTTAGTGGTTCGGGGATTAGCAGTGGAGTGTTGCTTGAAGTGTGGCATGTGTTGCAGTGGTGATGGGAAGTGGGTTGGTTTTGTGGTTTCGGTATGTTTTGTGGTGGTGTGGGATTTTGAGTGTTGGGGAAGTTGACATCTGGGGTAGTGAGGGAAAATGACAGACTTGCCAAATTCCGAACTTGGTCCTGTTCTTCCTTAAATTTCAATAACTTATATTTGAGCTGAGAAGCATTTTCCTTGGAAACCTGAATACCCTGAGAAGTCTCTACCCTTTCAACTGAGTTCTCTTTCCTAATGTTGTTCAAATCTTCCATTTTCCCTTGTTCTTGTTTCTGATAGGACTCGGAGGAGGAGGGGGAGGTGGAGGGCCCTTGGATCTTATGGAGTATGATGACGATGCCAGAGTGCATGAACTAACCTTTTGGGAAGGGGAATAAAACAAAAGTAAAAACAAAAAGGTAACAAGTTAGTGTGGATCATGAGGAGAAAACATTGCAGTATTTAAATACATAGTGCAAGAATATAAATCGTATGCTAATTTGGGAGCCTTGTTGTTCCCGAGGTAGGCCTAGTGACAAGTTGATTTGGAGAACTTATAATGCTAAATGCCTTATTTTATTTCTAAAAATAAGACGAATCCTAAAAAGACACTCAAATTGCAGAAAATAAAAATGTTACTAATGGCCATTGGCCTTATTACATTTAAAGCAAAAAGAAAAGAATCCTATCTATTTGGTCCCAGAAGGACTTTCCCCAGGTTGAATGTTCTCGTTGATCAAATCCTCCAGTTCGCGTAGATTCTACAGTAGAAATGCTTTTGCCAGGTTCTCTCCTTCGTTTCCCTCGGCATTCTGGCAGTCGGTGACTCTTTTTCTCACTTTTCCTTCTAATTCCAGTAGACTGTATTCCAGATACTCTAGCTTTTCGCTAGCCTTGGTGACCCTCTCTTTCCATTCATTGATTTGGTCACTTGATGGGAGATTCCTCCACCAGGTCAGTAAGAGTGAGGGTATACTGACCATACCGAAGTCGGGGACCTTCTTCTACATTTTCTGCAAAACAAAAGGGTTAAGACCATACCCCCCACCGAAATCGACTATTTAAACCAATAATTAGCATGACAAAGCATTTAATTCTCCAAATAAATGCATAGAACGTAGTAGCGTCCATTTAGGTTTCAAGGAAACCCAGTGGACTTTGGACAAGGCTATCTTAAAGAGTTATTATGCGGAAAACATAACTGACTCAGCTAAGTTTGACCATGATGCAAGAACAATTTTAAGAGAAATGGTTTCTATGGGTATTAGACTAGGTACCCTTGAGCGGATAACTCAGGAGGGAAAGGCACGGAACTGCTGAAGGCATCATTGATCGACTAGTTTTACTGCAAATATGCCTTTGCCAAATTTAGGGGGTGATACTATTGGAAGGGCACAATCACTCATTATAAGCGTTGCTATGATATTTTATTTGGCACGAGTGGAATATGATGTGGAAGATGCAGTTACAAGAATGAAACAAGATGTCATGTATGTGCACGCTCATAAAGTAATTATTACAATAATTGCTCATAATTACAACAGTATTGAAGGACAATGGTAAAAGCATTAATGAAAAGAAAACAGCCAAGTCAGTTTCATAGTAAAAGAGGGATAAAGACATTAAATAAAGGCAATAAAGAAGCAATAAAGTCACAAATAACATGATATGGTGAAAGCTTAAAATATCCCCAGTAGAGTCGCCATGCTGTCGATGCCCACTTTTTCTAAAGGCAAAATCAGGTTTGCGACATTTGGGTGGACAACTCTATTCCTTTTGGGAATTTGGGTTTGAGATTTAAAAGAGTCGCCACCTAATGATTAAGTACATTAGGACACTGAGGAATTAAAAGAAAGGAAGAACCAGAGAGCGAGTAAGGGCTTGAAATTATCCCGGGGGAAGGTGTTAGGCACCCCCCAAGATCCACTAGTGTGGATCCCGGCCATGCTACAACTGTGACTTTAAAGCAAGTAAGCATACAAGTCAATTTCACATAAAGACTGCAAGTAGGTATGTATAAAGGTTACTTAACATGCTGAAGTTATGAATAGGTGATTTTCTAGTTATTTAAAAAGAATGTCTAAATGCAGAAAAATGGGATCAAGTAATGAATATAAATAATCAAACAAAGAAGTGAGTGACCAAAAAAAACTTTTAGAGGAAAAGAACAATGCAGAAAGTTAAGGAGGAATTTTAATGACTGAAACGAAATGTAGAATTTTAAAGAACTGAAAATTTATAATAACTAAATTACATAAGGGAAAAGGGTGTCCTAGGTTTGTAAAATACATAGATCATCCACGCAACACCTGGTAACCAATTGTACGCATGATGTTATCGCGTGATCATCATTTCCATGTCTATCCTTTACCACCCCGTTAAGGTATTAAAGCGCAGAATAATATCGTTACTTTTTACATGCTATTACCTGTCCCGATCCTATCAGTATCAGAGGCATTTGGGACTACTAGTCCTAAAAGGAAGGGAATTGGGGCTTTTTAGAAGTTTGAAAAACGTAAAATTCTAGGCGACAAACAAAACACGTAGTCAACTAGGGGAGAAGCAAACAGCAGTTAAGGCTCAAATAGGCCTCCTCACTCAAAGGCAAATACATAGCATGACTTCAAATACTGGTTATGATCTTAATTAAATAAGGCGTAGGGTAGCTGATTCATCACATATTTTTTAGATGAGGAGTCCGAATTAGCCTTGTCTGGATGTAGTTTATCATAATTGACGCAACTAATTACCTATTAGTTGGCCTAAGTGAGACCTACATATGCATGATATCTAACAAAGCGCACTGATTTTAGATGGGGATTACTGGTTTTATAAATAAAGATGATCCGCAGATTTTTAAACGGCTTTACGCCTGTTTTTTTAGATGTGTAGATAAAATAGACGACTGATTCGATTGGTTATTCCTATAGGCATGATGTCTAAGCGTCATTGGTTTTGGGAGGTTACATAAATGCAACAGTTCTATAGGCATGGTATCTAGAATGAAGTTGATTATAATCGAGCCTATATTGTTTGCCTAATGTATATACAGAAGTGCAGAAAAAACTTAAGGTCATGATCTCTATATGCAGAACTTGAAGATATGATTTCTACGGTGAAAGTGCAGAAGTAAGTAAATGACCCATAGGCATGATTTCTAAGGAAAAAGTGCAGAAGTAAGTAAATGACTTATAGACATGATTTCTAAGATGAAAGTGCAGAAGTAAGTAAATGACCTATAGGCATGATTTCTAAGGTGAAAGTGCAGAAGTAAGTAAATGACCTATAGACATGATTTCTACCCTTTGCATGCATTTATCCCCAACCCTTTTCACTCGCCATCCCAATAGTTATTACAATGTTAGTATAGGCCCAAATGAATTAGAACAGAAAAGTAAAATTACATCTGAAGTTCCAGCTACATCCAAACAGCCTAATCTAGACTCAAAGTCCAACAATATGAGATAAACCAACTTCCAGGGTCAAACTTCCAAAAGCCTTTCTCGTCCTTTGGGTGTGTCAAAGTTCCAAGGAGCTTCTAGAACTCCAGGCAGTGCTTGCACCCAATTTCAATGCATAATTAAGAATATAGTGCAGTGTGGAATTGCCAACCATCAAATATCCCAGTTCAGAGGGAACTCAAGGTCCCCAAAGCAAGGATCATAGGAGGGGGCAGAATTTAAGTGTATAAGAATAAGTATAAGTGTATAGGGGAAGAATTGGGGAGAGCCATGTCAGGCTAGTGGTCATGCCCAGCAATTGGGAATGCTGGTACACCCCTGACCAACCTATTGCCCAAACTTATGAGTTAGGATCCATTTTAGATCAGGTTATGTCATGGGTAGTAATTTAGATACTGTCCAGCCAAAACCTTAACTCAAGCACATAGAAGGGAATAGGGGTGGGGATTCATGATAAAAGAGCAAGGAAGGAAAATAATTAGCACAAATCATTGGACATAAGCAGTAAAGTGAACAAGGATGCTGAAGCTGTAAAGTAAACACGTAGAGGTGAGGAAACAATTAAATAAAAGGCATACCAGTTTCAAAGAAAATAAATAAGAAAGCAGTAGTCTTGAGAGAGCCTAGTTGCAAACAAAGTGATTCCAAAAGATCCCAAGCAAAGCAGAGTGTTAATTTTAAAACAGTAGTGCAAGAGAGTATTGCAATTGGAAATGTTTTTGTTCGTGTGTATTTGTGATGTGCAATGTATCAGTTCTGTAATGCAAAATAGAATGGGGGTACTTATAGTACTGAAGACGAGTAAACAAACATGGTAACAATCAATAATCCCACAATAATTATAGAACTAGGTATCAATCATAATAAAATCAGCATGAGGACTCCCCTTTAATTAAGGAATCAAAGTCAAACGGTAATAAACAATTATTTAAAAGGAAAGAAATCATAAGGCATAGTATGATCACATAAGGAAACAGAATAGCATAAGCTATACAATAAAGACTAGGTACATGATACTTAATTAAGGAAATATGTCAGACAAATCAACAACATATTTGTGCACATATATAGGGCAAAATACTACTTTAATTCTGGAAAATAGTCACAAAAAATAAATGAGATTGAAAACCTAGTGAATCAGTACTAATTGAGGAAAGTATCACAGAAATTAAGGAAGCAATTCGAAATCAATACCAAATTATAAGGAAAATACACAAAAATTACAATTTTTAAGGCAAGTATCATAGTCTTAAAGCGAACTTGTAAGAGTCAGTATAAAATCACCATGTAAACAATCAATAGGATGAATAGTCAAGTTTATTAAACGGTACATAGACCATATTGAATAATATCAGAGAAACCCTAAGCAGAGAACACAAAACAGTAGGGTTCTGAAACACTAGCAACAAAATTAAAGCAAAGAGCACGGAACTCAGAGAAGAATCCAGAAGAACACACAAGCAAGCAAAAGCGACAAAACGATACAAATATAAACCCTAAAGCTAGGGTTTCATTAGAATAATGAGATTTAAGAAAAATGATTTAGAAATTGTACTGAGAATCATATATTAGTACCTAAAATCAGAAGATAAAGTATTTTCGAGAAGGGGTTAAGAAACCTTATTTTCAAAAAGGAACAAAAATGTTCAAAACTTGAATAATCGTAAAGATCAAGTAGAAAATAGTTCAAAACATAAAGGTATGAGTTGAAAATCGATAAAATATAGATATTTAAGAGGTTTGGGTTGAGATTAAGGTTACATAAGAAACCAGAGAGAGGTAAGAGAACCTGCCTGTGAAACTTAGGAACAATGGTGTTTATAGCACCATCGAGCCAAAAACCCATCGGAGAAAGGCCGAAAATAACCCCAGGCAAAGCTTCAGTGACCGTATGGCATGGTGAATACTCATGGGGTCTTAGGGACTAAGGGAACTGATGAGATAAGGCTTCAAGGCAGTTGGTGGTCGAAAGGAGTGAGGCTGGAGGTGGCCGGAGAGATGGTGAAAGCCATTGGAGAAGAAGAACCAAAAGGTTCTAGAGAGAAGGAGGAGAGGAAGAGACGGATAGAGAGAGAGATTGGTCTCGAAAGTGAGGGGTTAGGGGGGTAGTTGGGGAGGATTTATTTATGGTAAGAATTATCTGGGCCGTTGATCTTGTTTGATCATCGGCTCAGATCGAGTGAGGGTTGGGCTGGTTAAATTAATTGGGTCGTGGGTCGGGTGATTTAGGAATTGGGTAGGTTTAATTGTGGGTGGAATTAGGGTTAAATTAAGGTTAAAATTGAAAGGAAATGGGGCTACAATTGAAATAAAAACGGGCTAGATGTTAAATGGCCAATTTTTCTTTTTTTATTTTATAAAATAGCAATAATAATTTTAAAACCAAATTAAAAGCACTGAACTAATTAATAATATATAAATTTTAATCCAAAAATACTAAAAATAATTTTATAATTTCAAAAATGTTCTTAATCGTAAAATAGACTATAATTGCAATTATATGCAATTTAACTTTTAAAAATACCAAATAAATTCATAAAAATATACAAAAATTACTTTAATTATATCTTGGTGTAAGTATGAGAATAAAATAGGCTAATCACAAAAAGGATAAGTTTTTTGGGAATAATTACTAATTTTGTACTGCAAAAAATGGGCAATAAATTTATTTTAAAATCTTTAAATATTAGAAAAAAGTACCAAAACTCTTAGGCATGCTTATATATGCATACACATGCTATAAAGTATTTTGAGTGTAAAAAATACATAGAACAAAATTGGGTATCAACAACGTGGGGAGTTAAAATAAGTGTTATTGAATTTTCGAGATTCATATTTAGTAGTTCAATTGCAGTTTTTTACTCGGTTAGTGTATGATCAATGTAATTTTTTTGTTGTTCTAATTTATCAAAAGGTACGACTCTATTCAGAGTTAATGTATGCCTAATAGATTGGATAATAACGAATGACATTGTGAAATAATAATTACTTGATAGAATCCATGACTCGGTTTTGAGTTTGCTGATACCCTTTTATGTAAGCTTATAAGTGTTTATGTGAAAACTGGCCGGTGGATTTTGTATCTATCGCATGAAATAGTTTAAGCAAAATTATAAAGGATTTAATTAATTGATTAAATTAAATTGTCAGTGATTTAATTTAATTTACTGGTATTTGAGATCTTAACATGGGGAGTTAAAATAAGTATTATTGAATTTTCGAAATTCATATTGAGGAGTTCAATTGCTGTTTTTACTCGGTTACTGTATGATCAATGTAATTTGTTTATTATTTTGATTTATCAAAAGGTACGATTCTATTCAGAGTTAATGTATGACTAATAGGTTGGACAATAAAGAATGACATTGTGAAATAATAATTACTTGATAGAATCCATGACTCGATTTTGAGTTTGACGATACCCCTTTATGTAAGCTTATAAGTTTTTCTGTGAAAATTCGGCCGGTAAATTTTGTATCTGTCACATGCAATAGTTTAAGCAGAATTGTAAAGGATTTAATTAGTTGATTAAACTAAATTTTTAGTGTTTAATTTAATTTACTGATATTTGAGATCTTAACATGGGGAGTTAAAATAAGTGTTATTGAATTTTCGAATTCATTTGAGGAGTTCAATTGCAGTTTTTTAGTGGAATAAATTACAATTAATTATAGTAAGAATTAATCCATGCTAATTTTAAATTAATGTTATAATTGGTAGCCTCTTATTATTTTCGTGGTCCCTGCTATAACTAGTAAAAATCTGGACTTGACTTGGGTAAAAAGTTACTTGGGAGAAAAGTCATTTGGTAAAACTGGATTAGGATTCTACTTGTGAAGCAGAATCCTACACGTTTTTGGAGCATATTTTTCGGCCAAAAATTAGTCTATTTGAGGAAGACTAATTTCACCCAATAACATGCCGTTTAGAGTTGTATTGTTCTTGACCACCCAAAAGCAAAAATTGTTCAAGGTTTTACTTGGCATATAGTAGAAGACTGCATCCCTGGATTCTTGCTATGTGAAGGAATTGTGCAACGATTTCAAGAGGTTAGTGATTCTAATCTAGTAATTATAGCGTTGTCTAACTTACATGTATTTGATGCCTGGATTGTATGCTTGCTTCCATTGCGCATGTTCTAACAATTGATATCAGACGCGTCTTACATCTAACTAGATAATGTAATACAACATGAATAGAGTAATATTAAAACATGTTATTATGTCAAAAACGTGAATGTATTTATTCTGAAATTATGAATTAATATACAAATGCATAAACAATGGTGTTATATTTAATGACAGTCTGTTTAATTACGTTTTTAATGAATAACAATTTGTTTTAATAAAAATGTGACTGTTTTTGAATGCTATTAATTATGTAATTATGGATTAATATATATGCATAAACAGTAAATTAATACTATTAATCTGTTTTAGTTGTATTTTGTCCATAATCACAGTGTTATATTAATAAAAATGTGACTCTTTTGAATGCTATTAGTTCTAAAATTTTGAATTAATATACGGAATTATGAACAGTGGCGTTTTGAACGGTGAGAAACATTTTGTTTTTTATAATTCTGTTTGAATATGTTTTTATTAAATAATAATAAAAATATTATTTTGAGTTTGAAATCATGTTTTAATATACATCAATATATTATGTAATTTGAACCAACCAAAATAATAAAAACCCTTAAAAATGCCAAAAATAAAATTCTATAAATAGGTCATGATTTTAGAATTCTGAATTTTGTCGAACTCCGATTAACCTCAAATTTTGTAGGTTCATCGAAAATGACCCGCTGAGCAATACACATCAGCTCTGCTGATGATGTACGTTATTTTTTGGGCATTCGGGATCGTTTAGATGGGTTTTTGGCAATTTTTCTATTTTCTGGAAAAAAAATTTATAAAAGAAATTTTTTAGAAAGAAATCTGTGATGGTAAGGTTCAAATAACATTGTCTCCAATCATGTTTACAGTAATATAATGAATTTATATGTTGACATAGGTCTTATTTTACATCGGATAAATTCATTATAAATGATTGTTATAGTTTTGCCTCTAGTTATTTGATTACTTGTTTTAACTCTCCAACTAAGTTACATGTTGATCCAATGAAACTAGAGTTTATAAAAGTAATATTTACCTATCTTAAATTAACAGTTTATTCTCCATCTGAGTTGGTCGTGTTTAAATTTATGGGGTTAATATCTTCTATCACTCATATATTTTGCATGAATAGTTAAGTTTTCCTAACGAATCTAACCGTTCAATGAGCATGGTTATATATGTAATATGCTATTTTGAATTTAATTATTCTAAATACATAACTAATGATCTATTTATTATGAATATCTCCCAGATTAACCATGTCTTCATTCAATCCACTTACCTCAATTTTGAACCAAAAAAATTTAGAAGGACCGAATTATGTTAACTGGAAAAGGAACCTTGACATTGTCCTAACTGCTGAAGGTTACAAATTTATAATTACTGAGGAGTGCCCAGAAAAACCTGAAAATGCTACTGATAATCAGGTTAAGGCCTATGACAAATGGGTTAAGGCTGATGAGATGGCGCGATGTTACATTCTTGCCTTTATGGCGAATGTTTTGCAACATCAGCATCAGTCTATGGTGTCTGCTTATGATATGCTCGAAAGTGTAAAAGAGATGTTTAGTGAGAAAAATCGTGCGGCTAAGCAGATGGACATGAAGCTCTTTCGAACACCAAGATGGATGAATGATCATCTGTCAGGGACCATATTCTAAAGATGATGAGTCTTTTGAATGAACTGGAGGTCCTTGGAGCTACGATTGATAAGGAGTCTCAAGTTGAGATGGTCCTGCAGACTCTGCCTGATAGTTTTCAACAATTTCTCTTGAACTATAATATGAACAAAATGAATTTGTCACTAGCGAAATTGTTGAATGAGCCGCAAGCAGTAGAATTCATTATCAAATAACAAGCTCCAGTTGTGGCACTCAATGTTTAGAAAGCTTCGGTTTCTAAGTCGAAAGGCGGTAAAAAAGAAGAAGGCTCAAAAGGTTTTGGAACCTGGAGGTGTGGCTAGTGTGAAAAAGCCCAAAGGCAAGTGCTACTATTGCAAGTAACCTGGGCATCACAAAAAGTAATGTCCTGCCTATCTGGCAAAGTTGAATAAGCAAGGTAATTCAAATTTAAATATCGTTGAAACTTGTTTAGTGGTTGTTTCTACTATGTTTTGGTGTGTAGATTCAGGAGCCACTAATCATATCTGCACTACTTTACAGGGGTTTCAAGAAATGCGGCGGCTAAGAGAGAATGAAGTTTGCGTTTTTCAAGCCAATGGCGAGCCAGCACCAGCTTTAGCATTAGGAGATATTAGAGTTTCATTTAGTAGTGATAGAGTTTTAGTTTTAAAAGATGTTCTCTATGTACCTTTTATTAGAAGGAATTTGATTTCGGTTTCGAAAATAATGGATGCTGGTTATAATATTTATTTTGTTAATAACTCTGCTGTTATTAAGTTTAATAAACTTTTTATCTACACTGTTTCTAGAGTATATGACCTTTTTATTCTTGATATATCTCCCCATGTGCTACAACAACCAAAATAATTAAATAACATTAATCTTCCATATAAAAGAGAACATATTTTTTAATTTAGTCAAACTTATTTGTGGACTTATGTTTAGGTCATATAAATCTAAATAGGATTTTGAGATTGATCTCTGATGGACCTTTGAGTTTATTGAAAGTGGAATCACTGCCAACTTGCGAATCCTGTTTAGAAGGCAAAATGACCAAGAGATACTTTCCCTCAAAAGGAAATAAAGCCATATATAAGCTAGAATTAACTCACTCTGATTTGTGTGACCGTATGAATATACAAGAAAGATGTGGTTTTGAGTATTTTTTGACTTTCACAGATGATTATTCAAAATATGGATACATTTATCTGTTGCGACGTAAGTCTGAATACTTTAAGAAATTCAAAGAATTTAAGACAGAAACGGAGAAACGACATGATAAATATATCGAAACATTACGATCTAATCGTGGTGGTGAATACCTTTTTGTGAAATTCATTAAATACTTATCAGACAATGGAATATCTCAATTATCTTCCCCAGGAACACCACAACAAAATGGTGCGACAGAAAGAAGAAATAGGACCCTTATGAAAATGGTTAGATCAGTGTTAAGTTATTCTGATTTGCCTTCTTTCTTTTGGGGATATGCTTTAGAAACATTCTAAATTTGGTTCCATCAAAGTCAGCACCTTCAACTCCAGTAGAATTATGGAGTGGGCGCAAGCCAAGTTTACGGTACATTCGGGTTTGGGGTTGTCCAGCACATGTGCTAAAGGAAAAGCGGATAAATTGGAATCAAGGACAGAAGTATGCATTTTTATTGGATATCCGAAAGGAACTAAAGGCGGTTTGTTTTATTGTCCCAAAGAAAAGAAGGTAATTGTTACGACAAATGCCAGATTTTTAGAAGAGGACTATTTAATGAACCATATTCCTAGAAGTAAACTAGTTTTACAGGAATTAAGTAATAGAGTAACTAAAGACTCATCTCTAAAACGTATCCCGGAAGCCAGTATTGACGTACCAGTGTATTATCCTAGTGGGAGAAATGTCAATAGGCAGCAGATTGCACAAGAGAAATTGCTTCACATTTCACTACCCCAAAGTAGTGGGAGTAATGTTAAGCAACATCAGATTGTTGAACAGCCTAAAATTTTTCTGCAGCCTGCACTCCAGGAAGAAGTTAATGATATCCTAGCATCGCAAGGTGTGGAACATAACATTGAAGCTTCAGTTCAAGAAAATGATATTGTGGTTCAACAACAAAATCAGCCTCCACCTGTAGTGACTAGTCATAGTAGGAGAATTATTAGAAAACCTTACCGGTTTGTGCTCTTGGAAAAGAATCCCTGAAGAGCTTAATACATAACTTATTAATTACGATGAAGCACTACAGGATACAGATTCTGATAAATGGGTTGATGCTATGAAATCTGAAATGGAGTCCATGTACTCCAATCAAGTCTGGGATCTTATAGAACCACCTATTGGAGACAAACCCATTGGTTGTAGATGGATCTATAAGAAAAAGAGATGAATGGATGGAAAAGTGCAAACTTTTAAAGCTAGGCTTGTTGCAAAAGGTTTAGTCAAAAAGAAAGGATCGATTATGAGGAAACTTTTTCACTAGTAGCCATTCTTAAATCCATTAGGATTCTCTTATCCATTGATGCTCATTACGATTATGAGATCTGGCAAATGGATGTCAAGACGATTTTTCTAAATAGAAGTCTTGATGAGTGCATCTATATGGCACAACTAGTTGGTTTCATAAAAAATGGCAGTAAGCACATGTGTAAATTAAAGAAATCCATTTATGGATTGAAACAAACTTCTAGAGCATGGAACACTTATTTGACGCATCGATTAAAACCTTCGATTTTGATCAATGTGAAAATGAGTCTTGTGTCTATAAGAAGTGTGACGGAGATAAAGTTACATTTTTGATTTTGTACATAGATGATATTTTGCTCATAGGAAATAATATGAGCATGTTGAATTCATTAAAGGAATGGTTGTCCTCACGTTTCGATATGAAAGACTTGGGACAGACAGCACATATCCGTGGGATCAACCTTATGCGAGATCACAAACAAAGGATAATAGGCTTGTCCCAAGCACTTTATATTGATATTATTCTAACCAGGTTTAGCACGCAAGATTCCAAGAAAGGTTTTCTCCCTTTTAGACATGGAATCTCTATCGAAATATCAGTCCCCAAAAACGTTTGATGAGATAGAAAAGATGAAGGTGGTCCCTTATGCTTCTGCTGTATGGAGTCTCATGTATGCTATGCTATGTAATAGACCTGATATCTGGTTTGCTATTGGCATGGTTAGTAGATTTCAGTCTAACTCTAGACAAGAACACTGGAATGTTATTAAGCATATAATCAAGTACTTGAAAAGGACTAGGGATTATATGTTGGTGTATCACTCGGGTGATGTTGCACCCATTGGCTATACTGATTCAGATTTCCAGTCAGATAGAGATTCTAGAAAATCCACCTCATGATATATTTTTACCTTAGGAGGTGGAGCCATAAGTTCGAGGAGCATCAAGCAATCATGTATTTCTGATTCCACCATTGAAGTCGAACATGTGGCTGCATCTGAGGCAGCTAAAGAAGTTGTTTGGCTCAAGAACTTTCTAAAAGAGCTTAATATAGTTCCTTAGATTCAAGCACCGATTGTACTTTATTGTGACAATAGTGTTGCAGTTACAAACTCGAAGGAACCTAGAAGCCATAAAAGGAGTAAACATATTGAGCGTAAATATCACCTAATTCGGGACATACACGTATTTTCCCACATCACTATTATGACAAACAACACCAACCCTAAGGGGTAATTCCCCCATATAAAGTTAGTCAAGACACTTACCTCGAACACGCTAACTCACTCCACTAGTAGGAATTTCCCTCGATTAACCAACTCCGAACGACTCGTATCTAGCCAAAATAACTTTATACTATAATATAAACTATACAAAGCTATTTCGAGTAGTAAAATTACTATCTTTGCAAAGAAATAAAAAATTAACTCAAACAGTCAACTGGGCCTGCATCTCGAAACCCTATCAAAATTGCAAAATTCCGAACACCCAATCGATAACGAGTCCAAGCATACAAAAATTACTCAAATCCGACCTCAAATCGCCTTTCAATTCCCCAAATTTTATCCTAAGAATTTTCACAAATTTTCAACTCAAATCACTAATTAAATGATAAATTAACAATGGATTTGTGTAATTTAACCAAAACCGAGTTAAGATTTCTTACCCCCAATGATTTCCTTGAAAAACTCTCGAAAACAACAAACGGAGCTTTCTAGATTCAAAAATGGATTATGAAACTCAAACCCTCGAAGACCTCTTTTCTGCCTAAGGATGCCACATCTGCGGCCTTTTATTCGTATATGCGACGCTGCACCTGCGGAGAAACCATCGAAGGTGCGGTTCACTTAAATTCTGAGGTTCCGGTTCTGCGAAAAAGCAACCGTTATCATTGTTTGGGCTAAGTGGCATGAGATAGGTGAGCTCGTGAGACTGGAGAGATTGATGATTGAGTTGGGGCCTTAGAGCCGTGTTGTGAGTAATTTTATGGATCGAACTTGAAAGCATGCCTAAATTTATGTATTGTTACAAGCTGAATATAGAAGCTCTCTATGTTTATTACTATCGTTATATTGTTATACATGTATTGCCATTATTTTGATTTGGAATGTATCTTCCTGAGCTCATCGCTGCTTTCAGCACAAGGTTAGTCATGTTACTTATTGAGTACATTGGGTCGGTACTCATATTACACTCTGCACTTCGTGTGAAGATCTAGATACATCTGGATATGACAGTTGCTAGATTTGGTGCAGTATCTACTCGGAGACTATGGAGGTAGCTACTATGATGCCCGCAGACCTCGACTCTCCTTTATTTCTTTCAGTTTATTCAGTACTGTTCTATTTTTTTAGACAGTTGTATTATAGATTTAGACTGTATTGACACTTAGTACCTCATGTATTCAGTGACACTGAAATTTTGGAATTTGTTGTCATTGAGCTTTAGTTGTTTTTATCAGTTATTTATGATATTTTTCCACTGTTGAACTTGTTAAAAATCATGTTTTAAACTCAAATGCGTAGATATTATGTGATTGTTGGCTTGCGTAGGAATGTGATAGGCGTCATCACGATAGTTTGCCATTTGAGCAATGACAATGCTATTGATTTGATGGCAAGGTACTTTTTCATCTTTTTGTTGGGAATGTACCAGACTTACTAAGTCAACATGCTGTTGAAAACATTGTAACGGATGAACCCTTTTTAAATTGCAGATTCTAATGTTTGGGAAAATGGTTTCTCCCTTAATGAAGAGCATTTAATTGTGATTTATGAACAGTTCAATTTTTGGACCAATTGGGCATTTTAAGTCTTCATTAAAGAAAAACAAAATAGTTCGTTACAAAAGCTCTGCGATAGTCTCTATCCGCTGGGCAGTTGAAGACAATAAATACTAATGCAAATTCCAGCCAATAACTGTTGTTATATTAATGATATATCTTTCATTCATGTGTCCAGAGGTTTTCCAAAAGAAACATAAATTAGAAGGAAAGAAAGTCATCTTTAGAGAGAGGGCGGAAAGCTACCGCTTCTAAAATGGAAGGTTTTTTTTTTCTTGTTTAGAACGTTATTTTATTTTTAAATAAAAAAATAGTTTATAAAAGAAGTATTTCGACTAACAAGTGATTACGATTGTGAAAAGTGGAGAAAGTCTGAAATTGTATGTTACCTTTTGAAATGTAAAAATCAATCAACTGAAATCTGAAAGGCATGAGAAAAATCATCGACTCAAAGGGTAACCTTTTTGGACAACTTATTGGGAAAGAAAAAACGTTTGCTTACAAGAAAAACGTGTTCTGTTTGTAGTTTTCTTTTTTCCCTTCTCTATTTTTACGTGTACGTGTTTCCAAATAAAGTATTCATGCGGAGCCATAATTTCAAGTTCTCAATTTTGGGATCATGACTTTAAATATTAATGATTGAGGTTTTTCATTTAATAATTATACACATGTCATGAATTCAAAATATCAAATACAGTGTTTGGGCAAAGCTACGGGTTCGGTTGAACGTGTAGGTCAGCTTGTGCCTCCGCCCCTACTTTTCTGAATATGTTTGTGACATTTCCAGATTGTTTTTAACTTTAGTTTCATTTACTCAAAATAAGAGGACCCCAATGTACGATTATACCCTTTAGTTATAGAGATAATCTTTTGAATAAGCTATACTACCTCATATCTTGTTTGACAAAACTATGTACATGCAATCTCTATTTTAAGAAATTAAAATAAATACCTGCTCGCTTTATAATATTTGCAATTGGAATATCCATAGATCTCATTTTCGCCTATTAGATTAGCATTATCCATATTCCACATTTTTATCTTGCCAAATTTTTATACAAATGTTTATAATTTATTTTGGTATTTTTATTTATATCTCGCACTTTTTGATTATTTATTAATGTAAAAATAACGAAAAATCTAATTGTACTTCTGTTTGAGAAAGATATAAATTAATTATTTATAGCAAGCACTTAAAAGGTAAACCAAAGAAATTATAGAACGGATTATATTGATGTAGTTGCCATCATTCCAATGCAAATAATCATGTAGTGAACAAATCATAGTTTGAAATGTAGTAGTATTACTTTTGAATCCAGTAAGCTCAAGGTCGCTTGTAATTTAATGATATTAATATGTTTTACCAGTAAAGTCATAAAATTATCTTTATTTTCTAGGCTTGAATGAGGAGATTAAGAGGCGATTCTAGGAGGGGCTGACTGAGATTATGCGAAATATTCCGCCTGCCGAGAGGTTATTTATAGGAGGGGATTTCAATTGACAAATTGGGTCGTCTGCAAGTGATTATAGCGAGGTGCATGGCGACTTCGGTTTTGGGGATCAGAACGGAGGAGCTAATTCGCTATTGAATTTCGCTAAGGTATTTGAGCTGATGATTGCGAAGTCGAGTGTTCCGAAGAGGGAAGAATATTTGGTTACTTTTCAAGGTATGGTGGCGAAGACTCAGATTGACTATCTCCTCCTCAGAAGATGTGACAGAGAGTTATGCAAGGATTGCAAGGCTATTCCAGGTGAGACTCTTGCGACGTGGCATAGGCTCTTAGTGATGGACGTTGGTATAATGATAAGGAGGAATAAGAGGTCTGTAGGAGGACGACCGAGGAACAGGTTGGGGTGCCTTGACTAAGGATAAAGCTCAGGAGTTGGGAGGGAGGTTATTGGCTATGGGAGCCTGGAGAAGTAGTGGGGACGCGAGCAATATGTGATCGACGATGGCGGCTTGTATAACGGAGGCCATGAGAGAGGTGTTAAGGCTCTCATCGGGCTACTCTGGGGAACACCAAGGCGATTGGTGGTGGAGCGAAGAGGTCCAAGGTAAAGTTGAAGCAATGAAGGCGGCGTACCTGAAGTTAGTAGGTAGCACTGGCGAGGAGTAGAGAAGAGCGAACAGTGAGATGTTTAAGGCTGCTAAGAAGGAGGCGAAGCTGGTAATCACGAAGGCTATGACAACTGCTTTTGCTTGGTTGTATGAGGAACTGGGGGACAAAGACAGGGAGAAAAAGTTACTCAGGGCCAAAGCGAGAGAGAGGAGGGCTCGGGATCTGGACCAAGTGAGGTGCATCAAAGACGAAGACGGTTGAGTATTGATGAGGGATGACCAGATTAAGTGGAGATGGCAGACCTACTTTCATAAACTTCAATGAAGAAGGGGATCAGAATATTATGCTAGTTGAATTGGGGAATTCCGAGAGTCACCATGACTTTAGGTATTGTAGGCGCATCAAGGTTGCGGAAGTGGAGGAGGCTATGCGTAAGATGAGTAAGGGCAGAGCTATCGGGCCAGACGAGATTCCGGTAGAATTTTGGAACTGTGTGGGTAGAGCAGGTTTGGAGTGGTTGACTCGGCTGTTTAATTTTATTTTCAGGATTAAGAAGATGTCAGAGGAATAGAGGTGGAGTTCGGTGGTTCTGTTTTACAAGAACAAATGTGATATCCAGAGTTATAATAACTATAGGGGTATCAAATTACTGAGTCATACCATGAAAGTTTGGAGAGAGTGGTTGAAGTGAGGGTGAGGAAAACCATATCTGTTTCAGACAACCAGTTTGGGTTTATGCCATGACGTTTTACTACGGAAGTTATCCACCTTTAAGAGGTTGGTGGAGCAGTACAGGGAAGGGGAGAAGGATCTTCACATGGTGTTTATTAATATGGAGAAAGCGTATGATAATATTCCTAGAGAGATTGTATGGAGATTCTTGGAGGCAAAAGGTGTGTCAGTTGCTTACATTAAGGTGATTAAGAACGTGTATGATGGAGCTAAGACTCGTGTTAGGACAGTGGGAGGCGACTCGAAGCATTTTTCAATTGTTATGGGGCTACACCAAGGATCTGCGCTCAGCACATTCCTATTTGCCCTGGTGATGGATGCTTTAACACGTCATATTCAAGGGAAGGTACCATGATGTATGTTATTTGCTGATGATATTGTTCTGATTGATGAGACGCGAGACAGCGTCAACGAGCGGCTAGAGGCTTGGAGACAGGCCCTTGAGTCTAAGGGTTTCAAGTTGAGCAGGACTAAGACGGAATACCTAGTGTGCAAGTTCAGCGTGGAGCCGTCGGTAGCGGGATTGGACGTTAGGCTTGGATCACAGGTTATCCCTAACAGAGGCAATTTCAAGTACCTTGGGTCAGTTATATAGGGGGATGGAGAGATCGATGAGGATGTCACTCATTGTATAGGGGTGAGGTGGATGAAGTAGAGGATAGCGTCTGGAGTCAGTGTGACAAGAAAGTGTCACTGATACTTAAAGGCAAGGTTTATATAGCGGTTGCTAGACCGTGTATATTGTATGGGGCTGAGTGTTCGCCAATTAAAAACGCATATATCCAAAAAATGAAAGTAACAGCAATGAGGATGTTGAGGTGGATGTGTGAGCACACTAAGATAGATAAGATTAGGAATGAAGACATCCGGGAAAAGGTGGGTGTGGCCCCCATGGATGACAAGCTGAGGAAGCTAGGCTCTGATGATTCTGGTACGTCCAGAGGAGAAGTCCAGATGACCCGGTAAGGGTGCGAGCAGCTGGCTTTGGTGGACTCAAGGAGAGTTAGATGATGACTTAAGAAGTATTGGGGAGAGGTGATCAGGTAGGACATGGTGAAGATTCAGATTACCTAGGACATGACCATGGGTAGGAAACAGTAGAGGTCGAGAATTAGGGTCGTAGGTTAGGAGGTGGGTATGCATATTCCTACGACGCGCCGGAGTGAGGCTAGTCTGTTAGGATTTTGCCTTAGACTGCTAGTGGCTAATATTGAGTTCACATTACTCTTGCGTTCCTCTTAGTGTCATGCTTTATCTACTAGTTATTGTTTTGATTTTCGTCTATGTTCTTGTGATGCTGCTATTTCTTTCTAAAATTGATGGTACTGATATACTGTCTTTTTTCATCTTCTTTTCCTCTTCTTCAGCCGAGGGTCTATCAAAAACAGTCTCTCTACCCTTCGTGATCAGGGGCGGATTTAGGGGGCGCAAGGAGGTTCACCTGAGCCTCCTTCGCTGAAAAATTGCACTGTATATATAAGGCAAAATCTAATTTTTATCTCTATATATTAAGTTTTGAACCCCCTTAACACAACTCAAATGTGTGGTTTATTGGTTAAGGGGGTTCAAAACCTTCATAAGGTCACATGTTCAATTCCCACTAGCTACAAAAAAATTTAACCCCCTTCGTGAAAATTCTGCCTTCGCCAATGTTCGGGATAGGGGTAAAGTCTGTTACACACTACTTTCCCCAAATTCAACTAGTAGAATTTCATTGAGTTGTTATTATAAAATTATTAAACTTTACCCGTGTATAAATAAAAAAAACCACATAATTATATTTCTGTCGAAGTCACTGACTAATGTGTTAATTGACCACAAAATATAATTCACCGGAAAGTGAAATTTTGCACTACGACGGAAAAGAAAAATAAAGTTTTG
>MU768225.1:42454-53541 GCA_026770625.1 Nicotiana glauca
AGTTTGAGGAGACACATAATGTTACACCCTCAAGATAAAATTAAATATCTTTGTATGAAATCTTTGGCCGAGGGGACAAGTGTACCTAGTCAGCCTGACCCTAGTACCGGTCCAAATCAATTTCAATCGGGAATTAATACTATTATCGGTGGTATTTAATATTATGATCCAAGAAAATATAGGGAAGAATTAGCAAAAATGGTTACTGGTATGTGCTTACCCTATAGTTTTCCTTCTAACTCGCACTTTGTACATTATATTAGAAAAGTTTTTAATCCTATTTAAAAAGCATGACCTCGCACAACCGTAAAGAGCGATATTTATAAGTATAAACATGAATATAAATAATATTTGCGCTATTTATTTACTCATATTAATTTTCGTGTTGCTATTACTACTGATATTGGTAGAAGTGGTAATGACTGTGATTATCTTATTGTTACCACTCACTGGATTGATGATGATTGGATAATACAAAAGCGCATTATCGCTTATAGAATAATTAATTCACGTCACACAGGGCAGTTTATTTCTAGCACGGTTACGGATATTTATAGATATTTTTTGCATTAATAATAAAATAACGTTAATTTAATGGATAATGCTACTAGTAACACTAATGATATAGCTTTGCTTACCACTATACTAAATCCTGCATTTAGTAATATTTTTCATGTTAGCTGTATTTGTCTTATTTACTATTTAATTATGGGTGATGGTATGAGAATTTTAAATGTTGAAATTGAAAAGGTTAAAATGACTCTTCACTGAATTTTTTATTCAAACCGTAGAAGTAGACTTAGAGAATATTTTAAAAGATACGATGAATTTGGCCTAAGAGAAATAAAGATTCCTAAACCTTGTCCAACTAGATGGAATTACATGTATGAAAGTTTAGTTGTTGCATATGAATATAGAAATCCCATAAACTCAACGTTTAATGCTCATGTAAGTGATGATGATGAGAACCTTACAAATGCGGATTGGGCTAATGTTAAAACGCTTGTAGATTTTTTTAGAAAAATTTTATATTGCTACAAATAAATTTTCTAGGCAATATTATCCTACTATTTCTAACTGTTTAGTTTATATTGCAGAACTTGCAAATTTATTTGCTTATTTTTCAGTGGGTGGGAAAATTTATGAACAAGCTATTGATTCTATGAGGTTTATAATAGATTAGCACTTGAAGATGAGGAGTTGTCTACACTTCCGGAAGCACAAGCCTCAATTAAAATAAATGCTCAAACTATTTATAGTGCTTATCAAATAGCAATAGATCATGCTAGACCAAATATTCCAACTCTTTCTTCTTCTAGTTCTCAATCACCTAAAAGAACTGTGGGAGTAAGAGCACTTACTGCTTGGGCTGGGTTCAGGGGTTCTCAAGGTTCTAGTACTAGTGATTGTTCACAATTAATGAGCTTGAAATTTATTTTTCACAGGGAATTGAGGAAGTGAATTCCAACAGCTCCTTTAATATTTTAGAATGGTGGAAGGACAAAGAAAAACACTTTCTGATTATTTCAAGGATGGACCGAGACATTTTAACCATTCAAGCTTCAATAGTGGCATCGGAGAGTGCTTTCAGTCAAGCAAGACTTCAACTCGGTGATTATAGAGTGTCTATGAGGGAGAGCTTGAAAAAGTCAGTATTTTTCAGAGATTAGATCCATTCAGAACGAAGAAATTTTGAACTTGCTGAATCACAACCAGAGGTAGACAAAGCTTATGAAGAAATGCTAGCTGAACTTGCGGAGGATGCAGCTTCGCCCGCAAGCGGTGATGAACAAGCTTCTTTTCCGCCACCACCAACGGAAATTCCTCCGAATCTTGAAGGATTTATGAAATTTGTAAGAGATACCATGTAAAATTAATATGTAACTTGTATTTTGACACATCTTGATTAGTTTCTTTTTCTTCTCAATGGTGGTATTAGCACCTTGTTGTGCTCATTCTATAGGGGGAGGAAGACTAAGAAAGATATTGTCATATTTTGTTAATGCTATAATAAAATTATAACGCATTCCTTTGAATATCTCTTTACAATATTTTTGTGTTTAAATTTGAATTCACAATTCTATAATAAAATTTTTACAAGGAATTGCCTTAGATAATAATTTTTTTTAAAAAAATTAAAATTAACCATTGGGCCCACTTAGTCCCACATAGTCCCACATAGGCCCCGGACTTGCCCACTTAACCCGGGACCATTAGTTTGTGGTCCCGCTCCTGGGCCGGTTCCTACCAAAAGCCCACGAAGTCCGGACCCACTTAGGACCGGTCCACAAAATTAGGGCCGACTTAGGACCAACCCACAAGACCCGTTTAGGCCCGAGGCCGGCCCACATTACACCTTTAGGAACGTGTTATGAAAATTTAAAAGAAAATAAAAACTACACCTTCTATTTCTATTTATAAAAGATAAGAGTTTAAGAAAAAAGAAAAAAAAAACTTTTAAAACTGGTGGTTTAAAAGCTTAAGGGATAAAAGCTTTGTGGGGCCATGACATTTGTTGTTGTAAAAACTTCGCATTAAGGGTAAAATAGGTAAAATGAAGAATTTAAAGTTGAATTATTTTTAAATTTAAAAATATATCATTTATTTTAAAAAAAAACTAAAAAGGAAAATACATCATCTAATTTTAAACGGAGGAATTATTAATAACAACTCAAGTACCACCCCTATCAAAATTTTCCAATTTCACCTCCTCTTTCTCTTTCCAACCCAACAATCAGAATCTAAAATGACTTTCCTTTTACATTGATATCATCATGAATCTATAGCGTCCAGTTTGCTCAATTCTTTCTCCACTCTTTGATGAAGAAAAGTAATTTTATGAAACTTAGTCCAACTCTAGGCATGCAGAAATTAACCACTCAAACCCCTTACATCACCCCCAATGTTCACCTACTTATTGTCTCTACATCGATTTCAACAAAAATGAACAACTTAAAGGAAATGTTGCCCTTCACTAAAAAAAATAATTTAAAAGTGAAAAATGAGAAATTTAAACAATAACACATACTCCCTCCGGTCCAAAATAAGTGATTATTTGGCCTTTTTCTTGTGGTCTAAAATAAGTGATTTTTTCAGATTTCAAGAATGAATTAATTATTTTTTTCTTACATTGTCCTTGGAGTAAATAGTATTGGAATATGTGTTAGGAGTGTTTATGTGAGATAGTAAAGGTTAATATGGTCAATTACATTGCTAATTAATGCTAAAAGATAGATTTCTTAGTCTGTGTGAAAACATCCAAAAAATCACTTATTTTGGACTGGAGGGAGTACATATTTGAAGAAAGTTTACTGGTGAGCTCCATGCTTTCACAGGAGCCATAATGTAACATCTCCTTTCCCTTCCCCACTTCTCCCTCCATGATGTAATAATTTTATTTTATAAGAAAAAAATAATAATACATAAAAAGTGAATTGATAATTATGACTATTAGCAACCACTAGGGGTGGCAAAATGGTTAAAAGAAAATAATTATCTATCCATATTATCCGCTAAAAATAAGTTGGATAATAAACTTTTTAAAACGGGTCAAATATGGATAAGAACCATATTATCCATTTAGAAAATGGATAACTAATGGATAACCTATGAGTCTAACTTTTATATTTGTGAAGCCTCAAATTAGGGAGACTAAGAATTCTCCCAAAAATGATCATATGCAAGAAGTCATGAATAATATGGTTACCATATTACCCACCGATTAATATATTTTTTATCCGTATTAAATATGGTTCGGATCGTATAATTTATCCATTTTTATTACTCGTTTTTAACCCCCCGCCCGTTTGTCACTCCTAGAAACGACTATGAAGATCTTTTTTTTAGTCAATCGAAGATGCATATTTTATCTATTAAGGAGTAGTACAAGGAGCATGGTGTGGGACAGAGTTACAAAAATATCATTGTGCGATAGTGCTAACTTCTATCGGAGTTGCCAAGTTCATATACAAGCGTTGGACAACATATGTAAATAAAATGATGGGTGTTCCAACTTCTTATGAGCAGTTGTGGAACGTTGATGCAGTGTTCCCCGTTGATCATCAGTGTACTGTTGCATGACAAAATGAGGTGCTTTCAAAAATTCAGTAGTTGGGGTTTGCAGTGAGAGAGTTTCCCCTTGTTTGACCATTTGATCTGCTATTTGGTTCTGCTCCATGTATATGTGTGTCAACCAAGGACTACCCAGAAGATGTAGGAGATATCTGCATTCATTAATCAAAGATGAGTAATGTGAATTGTGGGAATGAAGGAAGAAGATTACCTCAGTAGAATCTACATTGACCTCCAATGGTGTGAAATTATATTGTAGGGAAAATCGTAGCCCTTCCTGTAAGGCCGTAAGTTCCATGTAGATTTTGTTTCCCATAGGCCTTTGTCACGACCCTAAACCCGGACCCAATCGTGATGGCACATCTCGTGAAGACAAGGCCAGCCGACACACTTCCAATGCACTGAGAAATAGTTTTTTTTTGTAATTAAACTTTCATTTACCAGGGAAAATATTTACAAGTAAATTCAAAAAACCCTTACATATGTCCTAAACTTTCTGTACTTCTCCCCCTCTTAACTACCTTTCTATGACAATATTGTTTAGACTATTTACATAGAGTACCAATCCAATCTACTTAGTACTTTTTTCATATGTTTATTGCTTCGACAGTGTAGTTCCTGTATGATCAACTTGCCCAGTATCTCCCATCGTCTGGCTTTGTCTTGAAAGATTCTGGCATTTCTTTCCCGCCACACATAGTATATACATGCTGCCAATGTCATCTTGAATAGTTCAGTACTTGCATTTTGCCTCTTCAACCATTTTTCAGCCCATGCTAACTCCTCAGTCCATCCATATACTGGTATTCTTATCCCTTGCCAATTTAACAGATTGCCCCACAACTCAGCTGCATAAGAGCACTCAAATAATAGATGTTGAATGTTCTCACTTTCTTTTCTGCACAGTACACACACCTGGTCAATTTGTAATCCCCATTTACCCAGTCTGTCTTTGGTATATAACTTACCATGTGCTGTCATTGTTAGCATGAATGTCCACCTAGGGCAACCAGCATTGCTGCATACAACTTTCCTCTAGCTCACTTTGTTCAAGCTTCCTCTCAGCTTGTGGTATATTTGCTTGATTGAACAATAGTTCATCTTTTTGATATCTTCATGGTTAAATCCTGCTTCCCCAAATGTCTTCTTTGCTTTCCTAATCTTGCTCATCATCCATGATGTTTATTTCAGTTGGACTTCCTATATGTTCCTGCCTCTGATGTAGTAGCTGTGAACCCACTGAATCCAGAGTTTGTTTTTCTCTTTACATAAATTTCAGTATTTTTTACATATACCAGCTTTATTCCACAGTATGATGCTGATTATATTGATTCCTCCTGCTGATTTGGGCATACATACTTTCTCCCATGCAAGCAATGCTTTCTTTGAGATGTTATCCTCTCATGTCCACAAGAAACTTCTGCAGATTGCCTCAATTAGCTTAGTGATCTTCTTTGGGAGCACAAATATTTGTGCCCAATAAGTTTGGATGGAGAATAGGACACTTTTGATCAATTGAATCCTTCCTGCATAAGATAGAGATTTAGCTGTCCATGAGGTTATTCTACTTGCTATTTTGTCAATTAATGGTTGGCATTGGGCTACTGATATTCTCTTGGAACTCAAGGGAACTCCTAGGTATCTTACTGGTAATTCACCTCTTTGGATTCCCAGGAATCCTAGAATAGCTTCCTGAACATCTTGTGGTACTCCTCCAAAGAAAATTGAACACTTTTGCTTGTTGATCACAAATCCTGAAGCTTTAAAACTCCATCAAGCAGTTATATAGTAATTTGATTGAGCCTATGTCACCCCTGCAAAAAAGAAGTAGATCATCTACAAAGCCAAGTTGCATAATTTGCAACTTTTCACATTTGGGATGATAATTGAAGTCAGGAACCTGGTTCAATGCCTTTAGGTTCCTTATCAGGTACTCCATTGCTAGCACAAATAGAAAGGGGGATAATGGATCCCCTTGCCTCATCACCTTCCTATCTTCAAATGGTTGAGTCAGTGATCCATTAACCAGAATAGAATATGTAATACTTTGCATACATCTCATGATCCATTTCACAAACTGGTCTGGGAAAGCCATTGCATTCAGCACCTGCTCTATAAAACCTCATTCAATAGAATCATATGCCTTCTGCATATCCAATTTTATCATACACCTAGGTGACACTCTTCTTCTTCCATATCCTTTAACAAGTTCATGGGTGAGGATAATGTTGTATGTTATCACTTTTCCAAGGACAAAGGCAGACTGAGATTTATCAATCAATACATCTATCACCTTTTGTAATCTCTTGGTGAGGATCTTAGAGATCACTTTATACAAAGTAGTACAGCCAGAGATTTGTTTAAATTATTTAATGCTGGCAGGATTCCTTACTTTAGGGATCAAAGTGATTGTTGTGCAGTTGATAGGTTTATACATTTGAGCTGATTCAAAGAACTCTAGGATAGCTTTAGTCACATCCTCTCCTATTACTTCTCATGCTTTTTTGAAGAACACTGCATTAAAGCCATCATAGCCAGGTGCTTTTAAATCACTGATGTCCTTCAAAGCTAACCACACTTCATCCTTAGTCACTGGTTGAATAAGTTATAACTGATGCTCCCTGCTAAGTGTTGTTCACATCTTCATGACATTTGGGTTAATAGCAGGTATACATTCTGCTTTTGAACCCAACAACTTCTTATAATAACCCATTATTTCTGCCTCTATGTCCTCTTCTAACCATAGTTGGATCCCTACTTCATTAGTTAGAGCCTGAATGCCATTCAAGTTATTCCTGTTCTTCATGTGAGCAAAGAAATAGGCAGAATTGGAATCTCCCAGTTTCAGCCATAGTACTCTAGATCTTTGCTTGTAGATACTTTCTTCAATCATTGACCATTTTTCTAGATCACATTTAAGTGTTTTCTCCTTCTCAATTAGATCTGATTGATGCACTCTACCACTTATCTACTCTTGAACAGCTAGCAACTCCTCCATTGCTTTTTTAATTCTGTTCTCCACACCTTGGTAGTGTTGTGTGTTTATCCCTTTTATAATCTCCTTGACCTTTTTGAGCTTGTTCCATACCTGCTGCATCATTTTCTCTGTTCCATCTTTACTCCAAACTTGTTCTACATATTGTACAAAGTGAGGATGGTCTGTAATATATATGAAGAAATGAAATGGCCTATTCTTTTTCCTCTGTAACTGTGTAATCATTAGCTTGAGTGGAGAGTGGTCAGACACTGATGGTTCTAGCACTTGTATCTTTAAGCTTGGCATTGTCAACATCCAATTAGCATTAACCAGCCCTCTATCTATTCTACTATAGGTATGATTATTGGTCCAGGTATAGTCTCTTCCCACAATTTGCAGCTCATTCATCCCAGTATCCTTCATGAACTCTTTGAAATCCTTTATCTCCATAGCTTGTATCACTGAGCCATATTTTCTATCTTGTTCATGTAACACAGCATTGTAGTATCCTATTGCTAACTAGGGTCCCTACTGTGTACTGTGTATCAATCTCAATTTGCTCCACAAACTCAACCTATCTTTGATGGTGTATAGTCTAAATATTGTTGTAAAACCAATTGTAAACAATTTCGAAACTGCACTGAGTTGACCATGTATTAGTTTCCCATCTATTTCAATTGGCGTAAATACATAAATTCTAGGATCCTAAATCACCCAAATTCTGCTTTTGTTCATAGTACTAAAATTGGTTATCCATTTCCACCTAGGTGCAATCCTCTCCATTATATCTCTTGTTTTATGCTCCTTTATTATGTGATCTATCAGAGCTATTACTGCTTTTTTTATTCTCCTTAATGAACTCCTTTATCTCCTTTTGCTTATAGGCTTTATTCATTCCCCTAACATTCCATGTGATCACACTCATATTGGTATGAATTGAGTGCCTTGATACCACCCTGCACCCCTCCACTCCTTATCTGCATACTACTTGTGCCTAGTTCACTATTTATTTGATCATTTCTCAGAGACTGGAATCCATTGTTCCCAGTCACACTTTGATCCTCATTTTGTTTAGCTTTGGCTGCCCTTGCTACTGATTTACCAAGAATTATTACCCACCCATCTTCCTTTCCTTGATTCTCATTTTCCTTTGTCTTTGCCCCTTATTCTGCAGTTTGGATTACTTCCTTCTTTCTATTCTGTTCAGCCTCGTGTTTATTTTTATTTGGTCCATCTCTATCAGTTCTAAGCCAAGCTTGTTTGACTTTATTTGCCTTCCTCTGGTATGTTACTTTCTGCTGTTGTGGGGCTCTAGGTTCTGTTGATACCCAATTTTTCCCTATGTATTTTTTATACTTTCAAATAGCATACATATGCATATACAAGCATGACTGAAAGTTTTGGTATTTTTCTCAATTTTTAAGATTTTTTAAAATCAATTTATTGTCTATTTTAACAGTACAAAATCCAAAATTATTTCCCAAATTATTATTTTTGGTGAATAATTTATTTCCATCCTCATATTTACACCAAATATAATTAAGGTAATTTTTTCATATTTTTATAAATTTATTTTTGATATCTCTAAGCTAAATTGCGTAAAAATATAATTATAGCCTATGTTACGATTAATAAGGTTTTACAATTATAAAATTATTCCTAATATTTTTAGATTACTATTTATATATTATTAACTAGTTCAGTACTTTTAATTTATTTTTAAATTATTTTTAACTATTTTAATTAAATAAAAAAGGGAGAAAGTGGCTATTTAAAATGTGGCCCATTTCTATTTCAATTTTAGCCTCAATTTAAAACCCAATTTCACCCAATTGAGATGACTTGTTTTAATTTTGACCCGCTCCAAACCCAACTCACTTAACCCGCCCAGCCGTCTCCTTTTAATCTAGGTCGTTGATCATTTTGATCAACGGCCACCATTCCTTCTTTCCATTTTTAATTCCCAACTACCCTAACCTTAATTCATTTCTCACAAACAACCGGCCCTAAAATCCCTTTGTCTCTCAAAATCTCTGTAACCCTCTCCGAAACCCTAGCCCTATCCTGCCGGTTTCCACCTTGTTTCACCGGAATCAATGGCATCCCAAGCCCTGGGTGGCCTGTACTTACCCCCATGTGCCCTTATACCCCTGTTACTTGAATAATCAAGGTTCGATCTTAAAGTCCTTCGCTCAGATCTCCGCCGATTCGAGTTTTGCGGCTATCTCCGGCTTGACTCCGGCATGTCCTAGCCCTATGAGCCTAGCTCTGACTCATTCGACTCGGAACAGACCTTTTCCAGGCCTTTCTCGCTTCTAGGGTTCTTCTGAAACCCTAGCCTTTTGAGGTTCTCCTAATTTCTCTAGATCTGCTCTAGATCTGTGTTTATTTTAAGGTTTTCAAACGATTCCTCTGAGTTTCTTTTTAAAACTGTGCTTTCAAAACTGTTCATCTTCTCCGACTTAGGGTTTCTTTGATTTTACTTGTTTTACTGTGATTCCTATGTGTGTTACTCTTACTATATTTGCTCTACTGTAACTCCTATGTGTTTCTACTGTGATTCCCATGTGTTTTCGTCTACCATGCTTTCCTCTACCATTTCTTTATGAGTTCTTTTACAGTATTTTGTTCCCTTATTACGTTGCCTGAAATGTTTAAGGTTCTAGTTCCTTGGGGTTTTCTGAACTTATTCTTGCCTGATTTATTTGCTTTCGTCTCTACACTCGATTAAGGGTATAAACCCTAGAATTTGGGGTTTCAGTCGAGTCCATGAGGCCGCTTGTATGTGACTTATTTGTTTCTCATCTCTGAACTAGTTTGATTTCAAAGCCTTAATTTTTGAGTTCATCTTTGTTTATCCTTGTGGTTCTGATTTTTGCTAAAATCCTATAGGGACTTTTATCTAACCTCTCGCATGCCATCTGATACTCTTTTTTAGCTATAATCCTTTGGTTGCATGATACTTTGCTATTATTTGAATCTAGCCTCGCATGTTTAAAGCTCATGCCCTCTTTATAGTTAGATTTTCCCTCTTAGAATAACCTTTGATTTGGGGTTTGATTTCAGTCTTGCCTTGTGTGAATTCGATTGATTCTTTCCTTGTTTAATTTTGAACCTCTCGATTCCCTTGTTGTCTGGCTTGGTTCATTAGGGATTTAGGGAATCTCTGATTCCCTGAATTACTATGTGCTAATTAGTTTACTTCTTGCCTTATTAACTTGACCGTGTATTTCAAAATTCCCTTTCCTTAATTAAGATCCACATGTATTCACCCTTATTTGTATGATGTGCACAATGTGTTTATTTGATCCTCTTTCCTTAAATATTTTTTGTTCTTTACCGTTCAAATTTGGACTCCTTAATTAAAGGAACCTTTGTTATTGATTGATCCTAATTGATACTTGACTATTTTCTTTCCTTGCTTACTTGTCTGACTTCAAGTATAAATAGATGCTCCTCTCTCAACACACAGAGAGAATTTCGACACACAACCACTTCAGATTTTAAAAACACTTCTAATACTATACAGTTTCCAATACTCTCTCTACTATTACTTTATCTATTTTCTCTACTAAGTGCTATGCTCCTATCTCTTCTATTGTCTGAAATACTCCTGAGTTCCTCTTGAACTCTCAAACACTTGCTGAAGGTCCCGAGTTTGCTTTTGCTGACTTTCTGGCTGATTACTTACTTTTGTTTGTTCTGCTGTACTAAAATTGTAACTGGTATGTCTTTCTAGTTAAATAATACCCTCATACACTATGTGTTTATTTCCCTTCTTCTGTAATGCATTCTCCATTATATGCTTCTTTTAGTCTGTCATGCTCTCTTTCATTATGTTATGCACCTTCAAGTCTGTTATGCCCTCTTGCTTTCTTCATGTTTCTGTAAATGCTTTCTTATGTGGTAGTATGTCCCTTTGACCCCCTTCTTATGTGTGAGTGCAATTCTGAGTCATGTTGGCATTCTATTATTGCCACTCATGACTTAGAATCAGGTTCTCTTGAAACTCTACTCAAATCAATTCCCATTCCCTTTA
>MU768225.1:58690-70663 GCA_026770625.1 Nicotiana glauca
GTATCATGCAGGGTGTGTGCTGCATTATTCGGGTTGGTTAGAAGACGATCACATTGGTTTAGGTCACCCAGGGTTTGTCCGAGGTTATAGGCTTATTGATGAGAAAGTTGCAGCGCAAGTTAAATACAATCAACTGCGCAAGAGGATGCGAGAGTGTGAAAATGAGCACCGAAAAATACAAGAAGATCACTAGAAATTGATCGACGAGTGGAAGGACATGGCTGTCAACGCTAATAAGCGGTTAGGGTGTCTGGAAAGAGGTCTAGTAGAGTTGGAAGGAAAGTTCTTAAAGAGGATTGAAGACTGCCAAAATGTCGAGGGAAGTACAGGCGGACATTTGGCTCGAGCCTATATGCTGCTAGGACTGCGCGAGTTGATACAGCTGTACGAGGGAGGCAAGAATACCGAATCTGGGGAAGGTCCTTCTGAGACCAAGTAGTTAGGATCTTTTATTTCCTGCTTTCCTAATGTAATAAGGCCACTGGCCATTAGTGACATCTTTTCGTGATTTCAAATTATGTTTTAGACTCGTCTTATTTTTATCAATAAAATGAGGCATTTAGCATTATAAGTTCTCCAAATTTAACTTGTCGCTAGGCCTACCTCGGGCACAACGAGGCACCCAAATTAGGAAATGATTTATATTCCTGCACAACGTGTTTAAATACCACAATATTATTTCCTCAGAACCCGCACTAACTTGTTACCTTTTTGTTTTTTTTTTCTCTTTTATTTTTATTCCCCTTCCCAAAGGTTAGTTCGTGCATTCTGGCACCATCAGCATATTCTACAAGATCCAAGGGCCCTCCACCTCCTCCTCCTCCGAGTCCTATCCGGAACAAGGCAAAGGAAGAATGGAAAACACAAGTGCTAGAAAGGAGATTGAAAGGGAAGAAACTTCTCAGGGTACCCCCAATTGCTAAGGGAACTGTTGCTCATCTTGAGCAGAAATTGCTGAAATTCCAGGAAGAGTTCGACCAAGTTCGGAACTTGGCAAGCCTATCATTCTCTCTTGGTGCTCCTTATGTCAACACCCAAAACCCCACACCTCCACAAAATACCCCGCAACCATAAATACAGCCTACCCATGCTCAAACCCGCTACAATGCTCCATTACTCATTCCCGAGCCACCAAACACCACAAACAACCACCTCCATAACACTCCTATCTTTGTGGACACTATACCCAGCCAATCTCAAGTGCACCCGAATCAGATGACAAGGACTCCCTTATCAGGAATTTGGACGCCGAACTCAAGAAGTTGACTAGACGGGTCCAAGGTGTCGAGGGTAGCAAAGGTGTTGAAGGGTTGAGTTATGAAGATCTTTGTGTTCAGCCAGATGTTGAGCTTCCGGAGGGGTACAAACCTCCCAAGTTCGAGATGTTTGACGGTACAGGTGATCCCAGGGTCCATCTAAGAATGTATTATGACAAGCTGGTAGGAGTTGGAAAGGATGAGAAAATTCGCATGAAGCTGTTCATGAGGAGTCTGAAAGGCGACGCCTTGTCTTGGTACATCAGCTAGGATTCAAAGAAGTGGACAAGCTGGGTGAGCATGGCGTCCGACTTTATGGATCGGCTCAGGTTCAACACTGAGAATGCACCGGATGTGTTCTAATCCAGAATCTGAAGAAGAAGCCCACAGAAACCTTTCGCGAGCATGCAACTCGTTGGAGGTCAGAAGCTGCCAAGGTTAGGCCAGCCCTCGAGGAAGAGCAGATGAACAGGTTCTTTGTCCGGGCTCAGGATTCGCAATATTATAAGAGACTGATGTTGATAGAGGGTCAGAAATTCTCCGACATCATAAAGTTGGGAGAAAGAATCAAAGAAGGTATCAAGAATGGTATGGTCACCAATCTCGAAGCATTACAGGCCACCAACAAGGCCTTACATTATGGTGGCACGTCAAAGAAAAAGGACGTGAATTCCGTAATGGCTGCGCAAAGAACCAAATCCCCTATGAAGTACCCTCAACTTCACTCACATATCAACTGACCCTAAATTACCAAGCACCCTCACCTACATACCAAATGCCACCATCTGCCTACCAATCACCTCCACTACCCACATATCAACCCATATCAATAAGATATTCCCAACTCGTGCCCGTGTACCAAGCATATAACTCCCAACCTTCTCATTACCTATCACCACCGACTCGCCAAAACTTTCCTCGACCCAGACCAAATTTCGACCGCAGATCCCCCAGACAATATACCGCCATAGCCGAGCCAATCGACCAACTATATGAAAAACTCAAAACAGCCAGTTATGTTACTCATATCCCAGCCATAACTCCAGAAAATCCCTCCCAGTGGGTCAATCCAAACAAAACTCGCGCATACCATTCCGGAATGAAAGGCCATACCATCGATGAGTGTCACTCGTTGAAAGATAAGATTCAGACTTTGATTGATAACAAGGTCATTGTGGCAAGGGAGCCCGCTCCTAATGTCCGCAACAACCCTCTGCCTTACCATAAGGGTGGATCCATCTATATGATCGAGATAGAGGATTATTGGGACCCCAAAGGGTCAATCGGATTGATTGTCGAAGGAGATGAGCCTAAGAAACCGATGGTTACCCTCAATCCCATTATTGTTCAGATCCAGCCCTTTGAGGGTAATGTGGTAAATGTGTCTGTACCACTCGAGTTTGAAGTGCCTCCTGCAAAGGCGCCAAAACCAATTGAGGTTAAGTTTAGAGTTCCAGAGGCACCTGCACCATTTGAAGTTGTTGTGTTACCTCCAAGGGTGCCAATTCCGGTTTCCATGATAGACGTGACCTCATTCAAGTCAAACGCCATACCTTGGGATTACACAGCGGAAGCTAGGAGAAAAGGGAAAACACATACCGGAGAAGCGATCACCACACAGGGCATGACTACAACCGGCAGGATATACACTCCGAAACATTTAGCTGAGTCGAGCAAGCAGGCCTCCGGGCGGCCTGTTGAAACTGGACCCGATGACCTTTGGAGGAAAATACAAGCCAAGTAATACTCGGTCGTTGAGAAACTGAACAAAACACCAGCGCAGATTTCCATCCTGACTCTTCTGCAAAGCTCTGAGGCACATAAAAATGCCTTGATGAAGATATTGAATGAAGCTTATGTTCCCAGCAACATAACCAGAGGCGAAATGGCAAATATGATAGGACAAGTGTTGGAAAGTCACAAGATCACCTTCCACGAGGATGAGTTACCACCAGAAGAACTTAGTCACAACAAGGCGTTGCATATCACTATGCAATGTGAAGATTATTTCATCACCAGGATCCTGGTCGACGGGGATATAACCTCAACATTTGTTCGCTAGTGACTCTCAGAACATTAGGGAAAGGTTTGCATGAGATCAAAGATGGGGCTATCAATGTTAAAGCTTTTGATGGGTCTCAAAGATCTACCATTCGGGAAATTAGCCTGTGTCTGCAAATGGGGCCTTCCTGGTTCGATGTTGACTTCCAAGTCATAGACGTGCCAGCATCCTACAATTTATTGCTGGGACGACCCTGGATCCACGCCGCTGGGGCTGTGGCATCAACCCTACATCAAGCAGTGAAGTTTGAATGGAATCATCAGGAAGTGATCATTCATGGCGACGGTAGCAACCCTATATACAGTCGCCAAACCATCCCAATGATCGGAGGGAGAAGAAAAATAGGCGGAGAAACATACCATCACATCGAGCGAGTTAATGCCATAGATAAAGACAAGTGGTGGGATAACAAGATTGAGAGAATCCTGAATTGGAGCGGGTATGAACCCGGAAAAAGACTTGGCAAGAATCTCCAGGGTATCACCAAACCCATCAAGCTGAAAAAGCACGGTACTACTTTTGGCTTAGGGTATAAGTACACTTGGAAAGAGTTCAATGAATGGTCGCCACCATGGCGCGGTCCCTATTATCCTCTAGAGCACCCTATACCTCAGTTGGAGCAGACCTTTCAGCCTGCTGACATTATATATGGATCAGAGGAAGACGAAACACTGGCAGCGATGAAGAACCTATTAGTGGGAGATGATATGGACTGTTGTGTTATCTTCGAGGAGGAAGGGGAGGAAGGCCCTTCCATTCAAGTTGTGAACCGAGGGGGACGCCTCACGAATTGGTCAGTCAAGACCACCAATGCCCGGAAAGCTTCGGGGTAGCAAGGCTAAACGATGCACCATGCATCGTATTTTACTTTTTAGTTGATTTTACTTTTCCGCATTGTCTTTACTTTTGAAAAGAGCTTCGATGTTTCGAATAGTTATGAATTTAATCAAAAGCATTTTCCAAGTTTATTTTTATATCTCGCTCTTATTACTTTTCTCTATCATTTACTTTATTTTACACAGAATTACTATTACATATCTTGATGATGAACCGACAACTGTAACTTTCAACGAGGCCACGCAACAAACGGATATAGATTCAGGAGAGGAAGATAATATACCAGAAGAGGTTGTCAGAGAGTCGAGAACTTTGAGAACAGACCTAAGTCTAACTTGGACGAAACTGAGTTTGTCAATTTGGGAGATACAGAGAATATCAAAGAAACGCGCATCAGCGTGCATTTGTCATCATCAAAAAAGAAAGAGTACACAGAGTTCTTAAAAGAGTATGAGGATATTTTTGCCTGGTCATATGACGATATGACTGGTCTCAGCACATCCATTGTAGCTCACAAGTTGCCAACAGATCCGACATATCCGCCAGTAAAATAGAAGCTCAGAAAGTTCAAGCCGGACATGAGTTTGAAAATCAAAGAGGAAGTTACCAAGCAAGTCAAAGCCAGGGTTCTCAGGGTGGTAGAGTATCCAACATGGTTAGCTAACATCATGCCAGTACCGAAGAAAGATGGGAAGGTTAGAGTCTGTGTCGACTACCGGGATCTCAACCGGGCTAGTCCCAAAGACGACTTTCCCTTGCCAAATATACACATCCTGATTGACAACTGTGCCAAGCATGAACTGCAGTTATTCATCGATTGTTTTGCTGGGTACCATCAGATATGGATGGATGAAGAAGATGCAGAGAAAACGGCGTTCATCACGCCATGGGGGATGTACTGTTACAGAATGATACCATTTGGTTTGAAGAATGCTGGTGCCACCTACATGAGGGCCATGACTAATATCTTTCATGACATGATATATAAAGAGATCGAGGTATATGTGGATGACGTCACCATCAAATCCAAGAAAGTTGCAGATCATATCGAAGACCTGAGAAAATTCTTCAACAGATTGAGGAGGTACAACTTGAAACTGAATCCTGCCAAGTGTGCATTCGGGGTTCCTGCTGGAAAGCTATTAGGTTTCATTGTGAGTCGCCGAGGAATATAATTGGATCTGTCAAAGGTAAAGTCCATTCAAGAGTTGCCACTGCCAAGGAACAAGAAGGATGTGATGAGCTTTCTGGGAAGGCTCAATTATATCAGCTGATTCATAGCTCAGTCCACTGTCATTTGTGAACCTATCTTCAAGATGCTTAAGAAGGATGCTGCCACCAAATGGACTGATGATTGTCAAAGGGATTTTGACAAAATCAAGGAATACTTGTCAATGCTGCCGGTCTTGGTTTCGCCTGAGCCAGGGAGACCCTTATTACTTTATCTAGCAGTATTGGATGGAGCATTCGGTTATGTTTTAGGACAACATGATAAAACCAGAAGAAAGGAGAAAGCCATCTACTACCTCAGCAAGAAGTTTACTCCGTATGAAGCTCGGTATTCTTTATTAGAACACACATGTTGTGCTCTGACCTGGGTAGCTCAGAAGTTGAGGCACTATTTCTGTGCTTACACCACTTATCTCATATCAAGGATGGATCCGTTAAAGTATATCTTTCAGAAGCCCATGCCTACCGGCAAGCTCGCCAAATGGCAAATCCTGTTAAGCGAGTTCGACATTGTTTATGTTACTTAGAAGGCAGTCAAAGGGCAAGCTTTGGCAGACCACCTCGCCGAGAATCCCGTGGGAGGAGAATACGAACCTCTAAAGACGTATTTTCCTGATGAAGAGGTATCTTTCATAGGAGAAGACATTGCAGAATCCTACGACGGTTGGAGGATGTTTTGCGACGGAGCTGCAAATTTTAAAGGAGTGAGCATAGGAGCAGTCCTAGTATCAGAAACCGGTCAGTATTACCCCAGTATCTGCCAAGCTCAGGTTCCCGTGCACCAACAACATGGCTGAATATGAAGCCTGTATCTTAGGGCTCAAACTGGACATCGACAGGAACGTTCAGGAGCTACTAGTGATTGGAGACTCGGACTTACTCATACATCAGGTTCGAGAGGAATGGGCAACCAAGAATCCTAAGATACTCCTTTACCTACATCACATACAGGAGTTGAGAAAGAGATTTAGAAAAATAGAATTGCAGCATGTTTCGAGAATACAGGATGAGTTCGCCGATGCACTAGCCACTTTGTCATCCATGATTCAGCATCGAGATACGAATTTCATTAACACCATTCAGGTCAAGATTCATGACCAACCAGCTTACTGTGCTCACGTTGAGGAAGAAGCCGATGGGAAGCCATGGTTCCATGACATCAGAGAATACTTGACAACAGGAGAATACCCAGAGCTTGCCAATGCTACTCAGAACCGCACGCTCCGGAGGTTATCCAACAACTTCTTTCACAGCGGAGGAATCCTGTATAGGAGGACACCCGATCTGGGTTTGTTAAGGTGTGTCGATACGAGAGAAGCAACCAAACTATTGGATGAAGTGCACATAGGAACATGTGGACCGCATATGAATGGCTTTGTTTTAGCAAAGAAGATACTCCGAGCAGGGTATTTTTGGATGACTATGGAAATGGACTGCATCCAGTATGTCTGAAGGTGCCATCGCTGTCAGATACATGCAGATATGATAAAAGTACCTCCAAACGAGCTTAATGCAACAAGCTCACCATGGTCATTCGTCGTTGGGGAATGGATGTCATTGGACCAATCGAACCTGCCGCATCAAACGGGCACGGGTTCATCTTAGTGGCAATTGATTACTTTACTAAATGGGTCGAAGCAGCATCATACAAAGCAGTAACCAAGACAATTATAGCAGATTTCATCCGCGACCGTATGGTTTGTCGGTTCGAAATTCCAGAATCAATCATCACTGACAATGGTTCCAACCTCAATAGCGACCTGATGAAAGCAATGCATAAGACTTTCAATATCAAACATAAGAACTCTACAGCTTATAGACCTCAGATAAATGGAGTTGTAGAAGCAGCCAATAAGAATATCAAGAAGATACTGAGGAAGATGATTGAAAGGCACAAGCAGTGGCATGAGAAATTGTCGTTCGCCTTATTGGGTTATCGTACCACAGTCCGTATATCGACCGGGCAACTCCCTACATGCTGGTTTATGGTACAGAAGCGGTCATTCCCACCGAGGTAGAAATTCCCTCCTTGAGGATCATACAAGAAGCAGAGCTAGACGACGTAGAATGGGTACAAAGTCGCTACGAGCAGTTAGCCCTTATAGACGGAAAGAGAATGAATGTAGTTTGCCACGGTCAATTATATCAGAACAGAATGTTCAGAGCCTTCAACAAGAGAGTTAAGCCAAGGAAGTTTATACCAGGGCAGCTGGTGCTGAAGAAGATATTTCCACATCAAGATGAGGCCAAAGGGAAATTCTCTCCCAGTTGGCAAGGATCGTACATGGTTCACGGGGTTCTAACCGGATGAGCCCTTATTCTTGCAGAAATGGACGGAGAAGTCTGGACGAAGCCAATCAACTCAGACGCAGTGAAACGATACTACATTTGATCATATGTTTTTTCTTCATGATGTAATTTGAACTATGTCTGACATGATTCCCGTTTAAGAGGGGATACGTAGGAAGCCCTATGGGTTCGGTCACATTTTAATAAAAATCCCATTTTCCCCCGCTATTGGAACTGGGGCAGAATTTTGAGGAGGACCCTCAAAATTCTGGAGTCGATCTGCTTTCAGTTATTCAGCACAGCCGTCAGCAGCACCATCCCAGTAAACTGGGGCAGAATTTTGAGGAGGACCCACAAAATTTCGGAACAAGCAAGGTTGTCGTGTCCTTGAACCACGTTGTAGTCGTTGGTTCATCCAAATTAAAATTGTTTTTCAAATATGTACTTACATTATACTAAGTCATGCATAAATATCGTTGGAATCAATATCGTTTAGCAACGCTACCCCAATGATACACGACGTCAAGAGCCAGGGGATTCGAACTAACCTTCCCCCTCTATAGAACTCACGATTTTTCTTTGAATGCAGGCACTCAGGTCGTAAATCATTGAACGCATTCACTTTTTAGGGTTAAAAATCTCAAAACGATCGCTCATTCACAAGTCTACTATCTACACCCAACATTCCCCAACAGTCACGATATCACAACCATCTATCAGCTAAGAGAACTTACTACTATTCATTTCTTTACGTTCCTGCATTGCATAAGGCTACCTATCTGCCTTTCGAGACTAAGCTATGTCTCCACCTGTATTTTTGCATAAGGCTACCTTATCTGCCTTTCGAGACTAAGCTCTGTCTCCATCTGCATTTTGCATAAGGCTACTTTTCTGCCTTCCGAGGTTAAGCTCTACCTCCATCCTGCATAAGGCTACTTATCTGCCTTTCGAGACTAAGCTCTGTCTCCATCTACATATTTGCATAAGGCTGCCTTTCTGCCTTCCGAGGTTAAGCGCTACCTCCATCCTGCATGGCTGAAATATCGCCTATTTATCTTTTCGAACGGCTGAAATATCGTCACCTGCATTTAAATTCTTGCTCTGGCTAAAAGATCGCCACTCTTTGCATTCATTCGGCTGAAATATTGCCACCTGCATTTAAATTCTCGCTCTGGCTGAAAGATCGCCACTCTTTGCATTCATTCGGCTGAAAGATTGCCACCTTCTCATGGGCTGAAAAATTGCCGACTTATTCAAAGGCGTCATAGTTTGGAGGCACCATCCGCATAGCCCGAGAACACCATTTCATGGCCTGCGAATCTTTACTTTTTCATGGCCCAGGACATCATAGTCCAAAGACGTCATCGTAATTGTCCGAAGACAGCATTCATGGTCCAACAGGGAACTTGCATCATGTTTAAATTATGCACAATATATGCGCATATTGCTCATTTACAGGTACACTGGCTAGAAAACGGCCGTTTCAGCAGGAGCGATCCTGCTCCGGTTCTCCGCATCTTGTCCTATTCCAAAACGCCTTTTCAAACTTAACTATCATGTCCGTCTTGTCGAACCTCCATCGGCACATTCCGTCAATGGTTCCTGAACTACATATAACTTGATTCCTGTAAAACCAGGGATATGTAGGCAGCTGCGAAACCAGAGCGCAGTCAAAATTCTTTTACAATCTCCTTTTCCGGTCAAAATTGGTCATCTTATCTTTACCCGACAACTCTTTCATCCTCCTCGGGTAAAGAGGGGCAGCTGTTGATACCCAATTTTTCCCTATGTATTTTTTATACTTTAAAAATAGCATACGTATGCATATACAAGCATGCCTGAAAGTTTTGGTATTTTTCTCAATTTTTAAGATTTTTTAAAATCAATTTATTGTCTATTTTTAACAGTACAAAATCTAAAATTATTCCCAAAATTATCATTTTTGGTGAATAATTTATTTTCATCCTCATATTTATACCAAATATAATTAAGGTAATTTTTTGCATATTTTTATAAATTTATTTTTGATATCTCCAAGCTAAATTGCATAAAATTATAATTATAGCCTATGTTACGATTAATAAGGTTTTACAATTTTAAAATTATTCCTAATATTTTTAGATTATTGTTTATCTATTATTAACTAGTTCAATGCTTTTAATTTATTTTTAAATTATTTTTAACTATTTTAATCTATATTATATTAAAAGCACGAAGGCCTTTAGCGAAATGTCGTTCGCCTTTTTTATCCTTTAAAAATAGATTTCACAGTTGACAAAATCGTCATTTAATTATTCCTCTAACATTTAAAGTTTGGAAATCAACTAAAATATTTCTTATTAAAATTTTCGTTATTTGAATTATATAGAAAATCTTAATATTTAGGACAATAAAATCAATTAATATTTTACCTTATTTAATATTCTTAACTTATATGAACTAGGTAAGTAACGTAACTATTATAATACCCTGCCTACTACTTATTCTAACACTTAAAAACCTAGGCACGAAGAGAATTGTTTCTGCCATTCTTTAATTTATGCAATATTAATGAAAATTCATCATGTAATGAATTGTATATTGCTTTTATGATGAGTAATGAAAATTAGAAGTAATTATAAATTTACTTTCTGTTTATTGGTCTTTTTGAAAGCCGGTGAGCTCCTTCTTTATCTTTTATATGTGTTTATTTGTTATTATGTTAGGATGAATTTATATTATGATATGATTTATTTTTGCATGTAGAATTAAATTATGAAATCTTGCATCATAGATAAAAACAGGAAAAACTATGGTTTGTGGAACTATTTTAGACACGATCAAAACTAATATTGTAGCAACACCACCAAATGCTACACAAGTTTCGATTTCTTTAACAATCTTTAGTCAATAAGGAATTATAGTTCTACTCTATTTTATTCGTGTCAATATAATATCATTGCTTCATTACACATATGTGCTTGATGAGATAATTGAAATAATAAACTAAATCAACTCATTTTGCAATGGTGTATGTTTAATTTGATTATTCGACTCATTGATATCTCCTTGTTTGAAATCTTGATTCAAATAAGTTTATGCAAAATTTGATATTCAAGTCTCCTTGTTTATTTTCAATTTAGTGAACATAATATGTATTCTTTGATAATGTTTTGTAGTATCTTTTAACTCAAATAAAAATTACGAAGTATTAAATTTTATTTTTGATATTTTTCGGTCTCTCTTTATCTTTCTAGATTTTCCATGTTTTTAATTTATTTTTTTTATTTTTTAGTTGAAATACTTTTTCTCCATAAAAACTATTTTTAGAAATATAAACAATTTTTTTTTGAGTCTTCACGGACAAAATTATAATTTTAAGTATGCTCCTAATATTTAATATTTTGAATTAACTAAAATTTAGGCACTAATTAATAGGATCAACATTAATTGCTTTCAAGAACTTTTATTTTAATTTTATAACACAAATATATTATTCATATATTTTTATATTTTTTATATATTTATTGATATGGATACACGCGCAACGCGCGTACTATAGACTATAGACTATAGACTAAATTGTACCGACATTATAACAATTTCATATACTAACAGTGTAAATACGCTGACAGTGGATATAAATTAAATACGGTGACAATGTACAGTTACTAATCTTTTGTACGACTGACACGTGATCAAATTTAGTAACCATACTATTTTGTACGATGAAAACCATGTTGATTTGAGCAAAATGACGAAATTGCCCATGATTTATCAAATTGGTATTGAAGTAAAAGAGGTACATTGGGCAACTAGAAAATAGGAAGAGAGCTAACCTATTACATATATACATACAATTTATATCTATCTATATCTATCTATACTATATTAAAAGTACGAAGACCCTTAGCGAAATGTCGATCGCCTTTTTTACCCTTAATAAATAGAGTCCATACTAGACAAAATAGTCATTTAATTATTCTCACAATAGTTAATACTTTGAAATCGACTAAAATATTGGTTATTAAATCTTCTCATTTGAACTAGACAGAAAATCCTAAAATTTAGGACTTTAAAGTCAATCTAAAATTTACCTTACTTAAATCTTGTTCTTATTTGAACTATATATGTTATGTTATGAATAGAATTCTATTTGAAGTGAATGTCTATCTTGTAGAGAGTTTTACTTTGTGACTAAGTCATTTTTCCCCTATAAATAGAGGGGTCTTACCTCATTATAAATCATCCCAAAATTCAATAAGAATTCCCTCTCTCTCTTTCTCTGCAATATTGCTCTTGTTCTTTTATTATTTTATA
>MU768225.1:71853-110883 GCA_026770625.1 Nicotiana glauca
AAATGATCATAATAAAGGAGGCAAGTGATCTAGAAGATCACATGACATAACACTTCATAATATCTCATGAGAAATTCAGGTACCTGAATATATGAATGAAGAGATCTCTATGTTATGCCATTATGAAAATACATTGAAACTGATATAAAATTATTGTCGACGTCAACCTTCAAGAAGCTAGTGCACAAGGTTGGGATGTGAAGGCTCAAAGATGTGAATTGATACTCTCATCAGGAGGAGTTAATACGCATTGTACTCTTTTTTCCTTACAAGGTTTTGTCCCACTGGATTTTCCTTGCAAGGTTTTTAACGAGGCAACCAAAAGGCATATTATTAGATATGTGTACTCTTTTTCCTTTTCTAGAATTTTTTTCCTATTGGAGTTTTCTTTTAGTTAAGGTTTTAATGAGGTACATTACTTATTGAGTAGACATTCAAGAGGGAGTATTATGAATAGAATTCTATTTGAAGTGAATGTCTATCTGGTAGAGAGTTTTACTTTGTGACTAAGTCATTTTTCCCCTATAAATAGAGGGGTCTTACCTCATTGTAAATCATCCCAAAATTCAATAAGAATTTCCTCTTTCTCTTTCTCTGCAATATTGCTCTTGTTCTTTTATTATTTTATAACATGTTACATAATTATATAATTCTTGTATGTTACTTTTCATGGGAGAAGAGTAAATTAACGTGCGTTTTAAATGAAACTAAAGTAACTAATTGATCCAGTAATTTCATGGCTAATATTTAAGAGGGCACGTAAAAAATTGTGCACGTAAGTTAAACTTTTGATTAAAGAAAAAAGGGAACATGAATGATAATTCATATTGAGGACTTAGAATTTGAAGTATACTCAAATATTTCGTCCACTTGATTGTCTAAATATTATGAAATAATTATATAATAAAAATTTTTAAATGGTAAAAAAGTTGATTAATATATATTTGTATAAAGAAATAAGAGAATAGAAAAAGGAAGTACTTCAAAAAAATTCATAAGTAAAACAAAATAACAATTGAGCAAAAAAATTATACGAACTATTAATAATAATCGAGTCCGGATGCTTGTGTGATTACTATGGTATCAATATAATAAGTCTATCACTTTAGCAGTATCGTAAAATGAGTAAAATATTTTTACAATTGTTGGTAAACTATCTCGAAGCAAATTTTGTAATAAGTAACATAAAATATAGTATATGCAATGCATGTATTCAAGTCCTCAGGTAAAGTTGAACGATCTTTTTAACTTTCAATCAAACGCTATTTCTGTGACTTTTTTTGACAATAAACCAAGAGAACAAACCGAAGGAGAACTAATAGACTAATCTTTTGAATATTATTTTATTTCTTTAATTATTGAGTTATTATACATGATCAACATATATGATTATCTTTAGCAACTTATACTTTTATTTTATTATTTACACACAAATTTTAAATAAATTAGCATCCATTGAAATAGATACACGTGCATCGCGCGTACCTTAACATTAATTATATTAAAAGCACGAACGCCCTTAGCGAAATATCGTTCGCCTTTTTTACCCTTAAAAAATAGAGTTCGCATAGGACAACATTGTCTTTTAATTATTTTTCTAATATATTAGGACTTCAAAAACAATAAAAAATTTAGTCATTCCTTATTTGAACTAGGTAGAAAGTCTTAATATTTAGAACTTTAATATGTAAGAGCTTTATTCCTCGTAAGTAACTTTAGTTTGCTAAACGCATTGTAGTGAGATTTCCAAGTTTATCTTTTTCCTTTTCTTACTCTGTTATAGTTAATTTCAATTGTTTAAACTAACTTAATTAGATTATTAATAAATTTATTAGTTAAAACATAATATCATTATAACCAGGAAATATATAAAATTTACCGAATACTCATTAGTTTTATGTCATCTATGCAATTAAATTTGAGTATTGTATTCCTAATTATACAAAAATTAATAATTATACTTAAGTTAGAAAAGTACATCTATAAGGATTTAATACATTGGTGATCATTATATGGATTTAAGTTGTATAATATTCATATTTATTTTATAAATCAGTAAAATATAACTCATGATAATTACTAAAATATATAGTAAAGTATTGTCGGTAAATTGTATTAAATCAAACTTACTATAAATTGATCTATATATCAAGGAAATTATTAAGATAGAAAAATCAACATATTTGTTTATTTCACTTTGAACTTTTCTTTCAACCCTTCATTTTTTCCTTCTTATAAATATGCGTTTCATTAATTAGGTGGCAATAGTTATCTATGTAAAGCCACGATAGAGAATTATTTTCTTTTACAGAAAATAATTTTAAATTGCAATAAGTTTCTCGGATAGTAAATATTTATTTTAGACTAATAATTTTTTTTTGTTTGTAATGTCAGATTCTCAAGCAAGCTTCTTCCAAGCTAATACTTCAAAACATACTTTAAATTAATTCTTCAAGGATTGTATATTCTTGTTGAAATTGAAAAGGAGGCATAATATATAGCTTGTGAACTTAAAGATAAATTTATGAAATCGAAAAAAATTCTAAGTTGAACATATCAACGGATGATTAAAGACTTCTATACTATAATTTTCTTTATTGTGTTACCTATAAAAGATCAATATTTATCTTTTTCATGAAAACATACACTTTCTTTTATTACTTAAATTATGCAATTTTTAAAAAAGTTTTATTCTTTGAGATATGGTACACGCGCAATGCGCGTACCTTTATACTAGTTAAATAAAAAAGGGAGAAGGTGACTATTTAAAATCTGGCCCATTTCTATTTCAATTTTAGCCTCAATTTAAAACCCAATTCCACCCAATTGAGATGACCCGTTTTAATTTTGACCCTCCCCAAACCCAACTCACTTAACCCGCCCGGCCATCTCCTTTTAATCTAGGCCGTTGATCATTTTGATCAACGGCCACCATTCCTTCTTTCCATTTTTAATTCCCAACTACCCTAACCCTAATTCATTTCTCACAAAAAGCCGCCCCTAAAATCCCTTCGTCTCTCAAACTGTCTCTGACCCTCTCCGAAAACCTAGCCCTATCCCGCCGATTTTCACCTTGTTTCACCGGAATCAATGGCATCCCAAGCCGTGGGTGGCATGTATTCACCCCCATGTGCCCTTATACCCTTGTTACTTGAAGATTCAAGGTTCGATCTTGAAGGCCTTCGCTCAAATCTCCGCCGATTCGAGTTTTGCGGCTATCTCCGGCTTGACTTCGGCATATCCTAGCCCTATGAGCCTAGCTCTGACTCATTCGACTCGGAACAGACCATTTACAGGCCTTTCTCGCTTCTAGGGTTCTTCTGAAACCCTAGCCTTTCGAGGTTCTCCTAATTTCTCTAGATCTGCTCTAGATCTGTGTTTATTTTAGGGTTTTCAAACGATTCCTCTGAGTTTCTTTTTAAAACTGTGCTTTCAAAACTATTCATCTTCTCCGACTTAGGGTTTCTTTGATTTTACTTGTTTTACTGTGATTCCTATGTGTGTTACTCTTACTGTATTTGCTCTACTGTAACTCCTATGTGTTTCTACTATGATCCCCATGTGTTTTCTTCTACCATGCTTTCCTCTGCCATTTCTTTATGAGTTCTTTTACAGTATTTTGTTCTCTTATTACGTTGCCTGAAATGTTTAAGGTTCTAGTTCCTTGGGGTTTTCTGAACTTATTCTTGCCTGATTTATTTGCTTTCGTCTCTACACTCGATTAAGGGTAGAAACCCTAGAATTTGGGGTTTCAGTCGAGTCCCTGAGGCCGCTTGTATGTGACTTGTTTGTTTCTCATCTCTGAACTAATTTGATTTCAAAGCCCTAATTTCTGAGTTCATCTTTGTTTCTCCTTGTGGTTCTAATTTTTACTAAAATCCTATAGGGCCTTTTATCTGACCTCTCGCATGTCATCTGATACTCTCTTTTAGCTATAATCCTTTGGTTGCATGATACTTTGCTATTTAAAGCTCATGCCCTCTTTATAGTTAGATTTTCCCTCTCAGAATAACGTTTGATTTGGGGATTGATTTCAGTCTTGTCTTGTGTGAATTCGATTGATTCTTTCCTTGTTTAATTTTGAACCTCTTGATTCCCTTATTGTCAGGCTTGGTTCATTAGGGATTTAGGGAATCTCTGATTCCCTGAATTACTATGTGCTAATTAGTTTACTTCTTGCCTTATTAACTTGACCGTGTATTTCAAAATTCCCTTCCTTAATTAAGATCCACATGTATTCACCCTTATTTATATGATGTGCACAATGTGTTTATTTGATCCCCTTTTCTTAAATATTTCCTGTCCTTTACCGTTCAAATTTGGACTCTTTAATTAAAGGAACCTTTGTTATTGATTGATCCTAATTGATACTTGACTATTTTTTTCCTTGCTTACTTGCCTGACTTCAAGTATAAATACATGCTCCTCTCTCAACACACGGAGAGACTTTCGACACACAACCACTTTCGATTTTAAAAACACTTCGAATACTATACAGTTTCCAATACTCTCTCTACTATTACTTTCTCTATTTTCTATACTAAGTGCTCTGCTCCTCTCTCTTCTACTGTCTGAAATACTCCTGTGTTCCTCTTGAACTCTCAAACACTTGCTGAAGGTCCTGAGTTTGCTTTTGCTGACTTTCTGGCTGATTACTTACTTTTGCTTGTTCTGCTGTACTAAAATTGCAAATGGTATGTCTTTCTAGTTAAATAATACCCTCCTACACTATGTGATTATTTCCCTTCTTCTTTTATGCATTCTCCATTATATGCTCCTTTTAGTCTGTCATGCTCTCTTTCATTATGTTCTGCACCTTCAAGTATGTTATGCCCTATTGCTTTCTTCATGTTTCTGTAAATGCTTTCTTATGTGGTACTCTGTCCCTTTGACCCCCTTCTTATGTGTGAGTGCAATTCTGAGTCATGTTGGCATTCTATTATTGCCACTCATGACTTAGAATCAGGTTCTCTTGAACCTCTACTCAAATCAATTCCCATTCCCTTTACCCCTTATGTGCTGAGCCTTAACTCAGGTCTGGTGGTGTCCTAATCACCATCCAGACCCAAGTTTGACTTCTAAAAGTCTGCTCTTTATTTGTTGGCCAAGAAGATGGTCAGGGGTGTGCCAGTCTATGCCCATGGCTGGGTATGACCACCCTATGCTATGGCTCCCCAACTCCTCTCTCACTTTGCACTTATTCCTAGTTTCTAAGTTCTGCCCCCCTTTGGTAAGCCATGTTTTGGGACCCTCGAGCTCCCTCTGAACTTGGATGCCTGAGGGCTGGTTTTTCCACACTACACTATTCTGTTACAACAATTGTTATCCAGAGTGTAAGCACTGCCTGGAGTCCTTGAGGCTCCTTGGAACTTTGAAACACTTTGGGTGAGAGAAGGCCTTGGAAATCTAGAATCTGGATTTGGTGAAACACATGTTATTGGATATTAAGATTGAATTAGCCTTCTCGGATCTAGCTGTAGGTTGTGATGTATTTTTAATCGTTTTCTTTCTTTCTTCTGGTTCTGTAATAATCTTGTGAAAAAGGAACTCGGGGAGTATTAGTAAAGGGCATGGGAGGGGTTTACTTTATTGCACAAAGGGTAGATACCATGCCTATAGGTTAATGTTTTTAATCACCTAGATACCATGTCTATAGGTTTTCAACGTTTTAACTCGATCATCTAGATACCATGCCTATAAGATTTAATATTCAGCCATATTGCAAATCATTAGAAATCCTGCCTATAAGACTTAATATCCATGTAACAAGTTGCATATAGAGATCATGCCTATAGGAAATGCATAAACGTTAGGCAAACGGTAGGGTAATCGAATACTCATTCCTTTACCAGTTCAATAATAGTAACAAGTCTTAAAAAAATCAAGATATAGATACCATGCCTATAGGAGTCTAATCTCGCCTAATCTGTGTTTAAGTAATAACAACCCTGTTAACTGGCCTTTAAATGTCTTAATATAAAAAGTTTTCAGTACCACTCTTCCAAACCCGCCTGCTTTAAAACTCTTATAAATCTGTAATGATCTCAAGTTTTTTTCCAAACTTGTATCTTTCTTTTAAAACAATGCCTTTAAACCTTCTGCCTGAATTTCTATCCATCTCTTAAAGCTATCTTTCAAAACAGATTTTCAACTCTTTCTTTTTAAATATTTGCACCTTTTCTTAAAACTCTTTTTACAGTTCTCCTGTGTCTTAATCAAATCAGACTATTAATTCTCTAATTCATCTCTGAACTTCTGCAATTTTCAATCTTCTGTTTTAAACTCTTCTGCATTAGGTCCTTTTATGAAAATAGTGCTTTTTCTAAATGACTCGCTTAAAATACCTCAATTTGTGACAATCGGATCTCGGTTGCCTAATGCAGACTTTTTATCCAACTCTATGTGTTAAACTAGTCCGTCCGCCGTTAAATTTAATTTACAGACCAAATCGGTATGTGCAAGGCATTCTAAACCATGTGTTGTCTGATTTAAGGGGTCTTATGTGAGCCTTATATGCTTGTTTGCCAACTCCCTATTATTTGTTATTTGTTTTGGTTGTTTTCACTATTATTTTGTCCCTTTAAACCCCATATATGCCCCTACCCCTTTCCTCCCCTTTAGGATTAGAAGTCCTAATACCCCGGGACTAATAGGTTGGGACGGATAATAACATGCAATAAGTAACGAGACTAATCGCATTTAAATACCTTAACGGGGTGGGAAGGGTAGAATATGGATATGATAATCGGTGCGCTAATATCTCGTGCGACCCCTCTTTTGAGGAGTGATTGTTGGGTATTGCATTGATGTGATCCATTTGTATTTAAACCTAGCACCTCCTTTGTTTTCTTTTCCTTAAGTGCTTTCATTTCTTTGCATCAACTCCTTTTATAAAGACTGTCTATTCTTCCCTTTTCTTTTCAAAGTTTCAAACTTATTTGTAACTATTATGTGTAAATCTTACTTGCTTCTTCTACTCCTTTAAAGTCACAATTAAGCATGGTCGGGAACCACACTAGTGGATCTTGAGGGATGCCTAACATTTTCCCCTCGAGATAATCTCAAGCCCTTACCCAAACTCTGGTTTTCTTTCAAATCTTCTTCTTTTTCTTTGAAGTGTCCTAATGCACTATAATCATTAGGTGGCGAATCTTCAAATTCCATAACCCGATTCCTCAAAAGGGAATACGAGTTATTTTGTCCATAATGTCGTAAACCCAATTTCTTTCTTTTAGAAGGGGAAAAAGGGGGCGTCGATAGGTTCATTACAGTCATGTCAAATTTTCAGACATCTACCGCAGAATGAATGCTCCCAATCATATGTAATTTCCTGTTGTATACATCTACCTTTTGGATCTTGTAGCTTCACACTTCTAGGCAATGGTTTAGTAATATCCATTTCAATTAGCATCCTTGCATACGATATTCTAATTGATCCAGTAGTACACTCACCAGCATAAATAGGATTTCCCAAAGCACTGCCTAATTTACTTAGGGCCTTCATACTCCAGCAATTAAGTGGCAAATTTTGGAATCTGACCCACAGGGGGATAGTTTTCAGTATTTCATCATGTAAATTAAATTCAGCTGACAATGCTTTCATGATTATTGGATGACTATTCACTGTATGAGGCCCGGAATACAGGATTTGGTCTCTTTCTTCCACATTGCTAAACCTTATCACAAAGTAGTCATCATTATGATAGTAGATCTGTGACTTTACTGAAAATTTACCTACTGAGTTCAGGAATCTTTCCATTGCTCCAATAGTAGGTGAATCTCCTATCACATACAATACAATCGCATAACTCCACTTCTCATTTTCCTGTTCTACATCCTCTAAGTCTATATTTACAATCTTCTCCCCATTTTGGATTATTGGAGCAATAAATTGCAGATTCATTCCTTTCATTGCTAGTTTGTTGCCCCCTACCACATTTGCCCATGTTTGAGTCCTGTTTCCATCCCTTGTCTCACCATTTTTTCCACTCTCAATAGTACCTGAGCTGCATGGTACTACTCAATTATTAATCAGCTTCGTCCCTTGAGTTTGAGCTTTCCCATTTCCAGATCCTCCACATATAGCTTGCACAGCTATATGTGTGACTACAGCTTCCTTCGATTAACCTTTGTTTAGGTATAGATCTGCTTCCTCCTTGCTCAGCTCCCTTTGCATGCTCCTCGGAGTGCAATTTCCAATTGGTTCTTCAATTCTTATCCCTTTTGGTGACACAAACAATTCCAAAACAGCATTGTTAGGTTTAGTTGTTCGCTGGTCATTGATTTGGATCTTCGTCTGGTTTTTCTTAGATCTGCCTCTCTCTCCCATGGCTTCCAAGCGCACGTTATCTAGGCCACATTAACGTGCGCAGAGAAGGAATTTAATTCAGAAACTAATATAGCCACTTCAACCAATCCTTTAGTGTGTCACCTAAACACTAAAATTCGACACTTTAAGCAATTTAAATAATAAATACTAAGTCTTTAGTGGAAATAAATTCCCAAACAAATATCATTGAACAGTATAATTTGCGAAATTAAAAACCAACATACCCCGACATCGGGGTGTTACTAGTCATGAGCATCTAAACAATACTACAAGTCAGAAGTCTACTCTACTACTACATAACTGAATCAGAAAGGAAATAAAATAGAGGGAGGATGCACTGGGCTGCGAATCGTCGGGCAGCTACCTAGTGAATCTCTGAAAGTCTGCTGGACAGCTCTCAACCCTCGCTAGCAGGACCTGTAGCTCCCGAATCTGCACACAGTGCAGGGAGTAAAGTGAGTACTCCAACTCAGCGAGTAATAATAATAACTGAATACTGAGCGATATAAAATTACGTTAAACACAACAATAAGCTATAAGAGGCAGAATAAAATCAGTAAATACAATTAAGTAGTGAAATCTCATAAAACACCTTTTAAACAGTTCCAACAAGTATAGAAAGAGCAGCTAGGAAAGGTAAAACACATAAGAACTGCCACATCGGGCATAGTAAACAACCGAATCCTCCCCTCGGGCAATATCACAGAACAATACCAGCCCTTTGGGCTATATCTCATATCATCATGGGTACCCGCACTCATTGGGTATATACAGACTCTGGTAGGGGCCACTTACAGCCCAAACGCGATATCAAGCGATCTCGTGGCATCATAAACATGCTCTCGGCCTCATATCAATCACAAGCCACCTCGTGGCATACAATCTCAGGCCCTCAGCCTCATTATCATAATAAGTATATCACCATTGCGGCGTACAGCCCGACCCAAAAGTATCCTCACAATACAGGCCCTCAGCCTAACTCAGTCAGAATCTCATAAGCCCCTCGGCCAACAGTAAAACATGATACTCAGCTCAAAATATCATTTAAAGTGTTTGAAACAGAGTAACATGGCTAAGTTTTGAAAACCGTAAAATATGGCATGACTGAGCAAAAGTATGTAATCAAACAGTGAGGAAAAATATTAGTAAAGGTCCCCTAAGGGTCCAAACAGTTGGCACGAAGCTCAAATATGGCATTTAGTCCAAAATATAATAATATAAAATAATTAGCTATCAAATATGTAGTAAAATAGTCATTCAGGATGGACTAAGTCACAATCCCCAATAGTGCACGACCCCACGCTCGTTATCTAGCGTGTATGGCACCTCAAAATAGCCGAACGCTGTGTAATCTGGGGTTTCATACCCTCAGAACAGCATTTAAAATCATTACTCACCTCAATCCGGCCCAAACTCTAGCTCGCAATGCCTTTGCCCCTCTAATTGGCCTCTGGATGCTTCGAATCTACCAAAATCAGAACGTAATCATCAAAATATGCTAAAGGGACAAACCCCACTCAAAAATAATCAAAAAACCATGAAAATTTCAAAATTACCAAAACCCGATTCCCGGGCCAACATCTCGGAATTCGATAAATTTTACGTTATTAGATTCCTTATCTCCCAACGAGTTCATACATATTAAAAGTTCCAAAATCCGACCACAAATGGTCTTTCAAATCCTCAATCAAAGGCCTAAGTTTCTAAGCCCCAGTTTCTCTATTTTTTTTGTTGCTTAATTTCCATTAATTTCAGCCCCAATCCGTGAATTAATACAATAGAAATGAGTTTTAGATCCAAATTCCTTACCTCAATGAAGCTCCCTTGAAATCCTTCCTCAAAAATCGCTCAAAACTCCCGAAATCGCTTTTAAAAATGGTGAAACCCTCTGAAAATCGTGAAAGAAATAACTTATATGTTCTGGTCCAGCTAAACCGCTTCTGCAGTCCCAAAATCGCACCTGTGAACCCGCACCTGTGGTCCCAGGTGCGCTTCTGCGCAAGCCACTTAATCGCCAAGCTACGTATCTACGATACCCAATCCGCACCTGCGCCATCGCAGATGCAGTTCTTTAACTGCTTCTACGCTTTCTGCCTTCCCAGGCCTTCTCCACTTCTGCGACCATACACTCGCTTCTGCGAGACTGCACCTGCAGTCCCCTAGCCACAGGTACGGTTATGACAGCAATGGGAAACTTCAGCCGCAACAACCAACTTCCAAACTTCCCGTCAACAATCTGAAATCACCTCGAGGCCCCCGGGACCTCAACCAACAGCACAAACACATATACCCACCTTCAAAACACCTCAAACAATATCAAAACCACCAAAACACATCGAATTCAAGCCTAAGGTTCTAAAATCTCCCGAATTCCGCTTTTGATCAAAAAGTATACCAAAACCACGTCCGAATGACCTAAAATTTTTCACACACATCCCAAATGACATAATGGAGCTACTGCAACTTCTAGAATTCCATTCCGACCCCTATATCAAAATCTCACCTATCAACCGGAAAATGCCAAAAAACTCAATTTCACCAATTTAAGCCTAAATCTACTCCGAACCTCCAAAACACATTCCGATCACACTCCTAATTCCAAAATCATCTTTCGAAGCTATCCGAACTATCGGAACTCACGTCCGAGCCCTCTAACACATAAGTCAACATCTGGTTGATTTTTCTAATTTAAGCTTTCTTAAAAGAGACTAAGTATCTCAAATCTTCTCAAAATCTTTCCGAACCCGAACCAACCAACCCAATCACATATAAAACCTATAAATAAAGTAATAAGAAGAAGAAATAGGAGAAACAGAGCGGTAACTCGTGAAACGACCGACCGGGTCGTTACATCCTTGAACCCATGTATCCTAGTAAACATTTACCTGTGGAGTCTCTAATCACTCCACCAAAACTATGTTTTTTATGTGTTAAGCTACATGCACCATCAGAACTAAGTTTAAAAGAATCATTATTAGGAGGGTTCCGTTTAATGTGCATATGTGCTTTTGTGGGATGGTGTAAGGATTATTCAGGCCTATGTAAAAAGAATTCAGAAGCTTAGCTTATGATTTTATTGGGGTCTGGTGGTATGTTTTTTCCTTCAAAGTCAGTACGATTCCTAGTTTTTCATATGTTCCAAAGAGCATAAAGAATTAAGATATGAGGAGAGATTTGAGTATTATGAATAGTTGTTCGTAGAATGAATTGAAATAGTTTGTGGGGTGTATCCTCATGCAACTTATTAAAGTTTGCATTGGTTAAGTTAATACCTAAGCATTTCCAAAGCACTTTGGCATGGTGGCATTGGAAAAAAAGATGGTTTATGGATTACTCATGTAAATGGCAAATGGGGGATTGTGCATGCTGGGTGATATGTATATTGTGGAGATGTCTGGATGTGGGCAGTAGATGATGGCTCATAAGCCATAGGAAATATTTAATTTTGTGGGGGGTAAGTGTAGTTTCCATAACCATTTGAAGGAGTTAGTTTGTTCGTAATAATGTAATATTTGATAGAGTGATTTAACTGTGGAGAGGCCACTGGGTGTGAGGCCCCAATAGATATGGTCATGTGTGTTAGGGTTCGTGATGGTAGGTACATAGTGATGGGTAATTAACTCCTTTATAGTTGTTAGTAGCTCAAAGGGTATTGTTTGGGTAGTTATGAATTTCCCTATTATATACCGGGAGAGTGCTAAACATTGATCATTCTGGGGTAGGGGGGACCTTTTATAATTCTCCTTAGAATTAAATTAGTGTCTAGCCAAGGATCATCCCGGAAGCTTATGTGGTTTCCATTAACGGGATGCCATTTGATGCCTAATTGACATGAGGACCACCCATGAGTGATAGCTTTCCAGTTGAAGGACATAGTTTTGGAATTAGTAGTTATTAAGTATTTTGAAAGGGTTACTCTAGCCCAGTGTGAGGAAGGTGACTGAAATAGTCTCCAAGCTAGGGAGTCCAATAATGCTTTATTTTTATCTTTGAGGTTTTGTATCCCCAAACCACCATTTTCCTTTGGTAATTGGACTGTTTCCCATTTAATAAGGTGTAATTTGCATTTCTGTGGGGTGGTACCCATAAAAAGTGACGTTGATATCATTCTAGTTTGTTAGTGATATTATGTGGTATTTTGATTAATTGCATAATATGATTAGGCAGACAATTAAGAGTAGCTTTGATCAATTTAGTGCGTCCTGCCATTGATAGGAAGTTTGTTTTCCATCCTGCTAATTTATTTTTGAAATTTTCTATTAAGAACTGGAAAAGGGATGGAGTTTTTTTTGTGTTGAAAATAGGGTAACTAAGATATTTGCCAAAGGTTAAACCCTCCTTCATATGGAAAACATTAGTAAAACTTTCTCTAGCTTCCTTGGAAGTGTTCTTGGATAAGAATATTTTTGATTTTGTATAATTAATAGTTAACACTGACAATCTAGTAAATAGGTTTAGAGTGTCGATAATTGAGTTTATGCTCTTAGTGGTCAATTTAGAGGTTAGGGTAATATCATCGACAAAGAGTAGATGAGATAGTGGTGGACCATGTTTGGATAACTTAATAGGATACCACTTTAGATAGTTTACATCAACATGGATTTTTCTAGATAGCATTTTCATGCAAAGTATAAAGATGTAAGGAGATAGTGGATCTCCTTGACGAATGCCTCTTGAAGGAGAGAAAAAGGGAGTTGGTTGGCCATTAATTAAAATGTAAAATGAAGTTGTAGTGATGCAAGATATTATGAGCTTTATAAACTTTGGAGGGAATAGGAAGTATTGAAGCGTGTCATGTATAAAACTCCACTCAAGCTTATCAAAGGCTTTTTCTAAGTCTAATTTGACCAAGAAGGCTACCTGGATTCCTTTTTTATTTCTAAAGTGGTGCATAATTTCTTGCACTATAATGGCATTGTATGTGGCTCTTCTATGTGGTAAGAAAGTTGATTGCTCAGGACAAATAATATTAATTAGGAAAGGTTTGATGTGTTTGACAATTATTTTAGTAATTAATTTGTAAAGGATTTTACAAAGACTAATTGGTCTGTATTGAGCGATTAATCTTGGTTGTTGTGTTTTAGGTATTAGACATAAATAAGTTTTATTAATTTTGGGGGGAATGTGATGTGTGGTAAATATTTCTTCACAAAATAAAATGGCTTGGGATTTGATTTGAGGCCAATATTGCTAGAAAAAATAAGGATATAAACCATCCGGCCTTGGTGCTTTAAATGGTTGGAAGGATTTAAGAGCTTTAGTAATTTCCATGTGTGTGATTGGAGTTTCAAGATTGAGTAATCATTTGTGTTGATAAGGATTGGGTTATAGTTATGAAATGAGTGATGAGAGTGACTAGTAGTGAATAGTGTGTGGTAATATTCTTCAATAGAATTATTAATATCTTTTTGATCTAGTATCCAATTCCCGACAGAGTCGTAATACGGTTGCGTCAACGCCTCTAGAGAGTGGTTAAATGAAAAAATTCTATGTTGGCATCACTATTTTGGAGCCAATTTATTCTAGATTTTAACTTCCAAAACTCTTCTTCGAGTTGTAGAATATTATTAAATTGAGCAATTAGGTCCTTTTCTAAATTTTGGAGGAATTGGGTAGTTGGATACTTGGGGGAATTTTGTATCCCTTGTAACCTAGCTAACAAATTTTTTTTTCCTGAAATATGTTACCAAAGGTAGCCCTATTTCATTCCTGGATATGAATTTGGAAATCCTTAATGGCCTCAAGTGTAGGTTTATTAGGAGTCCAATTTTGGGTAATGATTGAATGAAATTGAGGATGACTGGTCCAAATGGTCTCAAAGCGGAAAATTTTATCCTGAGGAGCTTTATGCTTTTTTAAATTTAATAGCAAGGGACTATGATCTGAGTGTGTTCTTGGCAAATGATGCACTGAAGCCTCAGGATATAGTTTTAGCCATTCATAATAAGCTAAGCATTTATCTAGACGTTCTAGAATTCTATTTGCTAATTGATAATTATTAGACCAAATGTAACGACTACCCGTATACCCTAGGTCTAATAAATTACAATAGTTAAGGTATTTTATAAATTGATCACTGCAACTATTATTAATTCAAAGTATACCATATTGTTCATTAGATCTAGTAATTTTGTTAAAATCGCCTCCTATTAACCATGGTAACCTAATTTGATTACGTAAATTATCCCATAGTACAGTGCGTGCATGGGTGTCATTTTTGGCATAAACAATGGACAGTAGCCAAGTGTTAGGGTTAGGTTATACCTAGACAATGGAATGGACTTCTTGGTTTGTGGCTGACACTTGATCAAATGTGATGTCCTCCTCCCTCCATAGTAGAGCGATTCCTCTACAAATTCCTTTAGCAGGCGACTGTACTAAATGTGAGAAACCAAACTCGGCTTTAAGATATTCATGATCTTGCATGTGCATTTCGAGTAGAGCCACAAGAGATGATTTGTGGTAGTTAAGCATTAAACGAAAATTTCTTTTGAACTCCGGTGATTGAGCTCCTCGACAGTTCCATATGAAAAACTGCATGGATTGATTAGTGAGTGGACTTGGTGGAGTCTCCCTCTCTAGAGTTGAGGATGTGTTCATCAGTACTGGGATCAACAATATTGAAAACTTCCCCACCTCTGGGTTTTTTGTTGGACGTATGTTTAGTGATACACTTTGTAGCTCGGGTGGAAAAGTTACAATCACTTTTATTTCGTACTGTTCTTTGAGGATGTATGTTTTGTTTCCATTGAGATAGCTCAGTATAGGAAGTGTTTCTCTAATTTCTACCGTAATGTCTGCTACTTCCAATCGAGCTATGTCGTCTAGTTCGTTGTGAGATGGACTGGGAGGCAGAACTGGGCTGGTTGGTAGTGTCAGAGGGTGGTATGTGGATGTTTGTGCATGGAGTGGTACTATGGGTGCTATTGTTGTGCGAGGCTGTATCCATGGGACAAATGTGTGGGGTTGTTGTTGGGGTGGATAAAAGGGAAGATCCATGTTGTTCAGTGGTGGAGATGGTGGCATGAGCATTGGGAGAGGAGTAGGAATTTGTGATGTCATTGGTGGTTGGTGATGAAGGATTGACGGGGGGTTTCACACCTCCTTTTTCCGCTGCCGCACCCCGTGAGGGTGTGATAAGGAGGAGTTTTTCCAATTAAAGGACAATCAAAACGGGATTTATTATAAAAAAGTTGGAATCGCCACTTGAGAGATTTATGGTATCCCAAGTCACCAGTTTGAATCCCGAATCGAGGAAAATGTTGATTCCATATTACAGTCTACGAATCAGAAATCTAGATAAGGAATTCTGTTAACCCGGGAGAAGGTGTTAGGCATTCCCGAGTTCCGTGGTTCTAGCACGGTCGCTCAACTGTCATATCTGGCTTATTTATCTGATTTTGACAATTATGGACCTATATGCAAGTTTTAACTCTTCACCGCTTTTATTATTATTAATATTATTTTAACAAAGAATTGCAACGTTGTGAAAACGTATCTCGAACCACGTCACATCAATGTACCCGTGGTTATCGACACATTTCGACTCCGCTGAGATTTAGATTTGGGTCACATAAATGTGCACCCAAGTTTAAGAAAGTAATTTATTAAAGGCGCGCCTAGAGCGACTAGCGTACCATCATTTTGGGTAAGGCCGTGAAATTTTGCTAAATGGTCCATCCCGAAATTTAAGTATTTTACACATACAGAAGGCCCCGCAGCTAGGTATTTTTGTTTGTCGAGGCTCGTCTCATTCATTATTTTTAAAAGAATTACAATGTCATAGAAATGCATCTTGAACCACGTCACAATCAATGTACCCGTGGTTATCGACACATTTCGACTCCGCTGAGATTTGGATTTGGGTCACATAAATGTGCACCCGAGTTTAAGAAGGTAAGGCTATTTAAAGTACGCACCTAAAGAGACGAACACATTGTTATTTTTGGGGAAAAGCCGTGAAATTCACTAAGCGGCCGATCCCGAAATATCTACAATTATTATATCCATTTATTGAGGGACCTGCCACTTGTGCATTCTATTTGGCGAGGCTCATCTCGTTTATTATTTAAAAAGATCAACCTAAAAGCAACTACGATTTGCTATTTGTTTGTATGTCTCTAAGAACAAAGAAAGAATCCTAGTCCATTAATTACTGGATTAAAACCAACCATGAGGAAAATTGCACTCGAGGCTACGTCAAAAGAGTGGTTGGTGGCAGATCTTGGCCCAGACCCAAGCGTAAAGGGAATTGGAACTGGACCTGGGCCCGTGCATTAAATGAAATAAACCTCAATCATAGGAACTAGGCTAGTAAACACAGATCTTTACACTACATTGAAACGTGAATCAATTGATCACAACACCCTGCTGAATTTACTACCAAAATCAATTAGCAATTAACATTAACTCAAAGGTTTCTGGCCCATAAATTGAAATTACACATTAACGTGATCCTAAACATGTTGCAAACCAACTTAAGCTTTAAATTCCCTACCGTTTCTCATTCTTGCTATAGTATTGATTCCAGTTGGTGAATTGATAGTGCCTACTTGATTTAAGCCAAATTGCTGACATTAACTACCAACCTGCAACTATTGATACTTACGCTGAAACAATGAACTCAATGAGACGAAAGAGTTGACCTTCAGGACAAGTTTGCTGATATTAATTAGTGCAATACGAAAATGCTCGAGATGCATGTTTAGCCCAAAATTAAACTGGACGTGGCCATCACATACTTGTAACTTCAAACTATTTTTTGATTTTTAAAATCTTTAACAGAGGAATGCTAAACTGAGATGAGTGATAGCTATACTAAAGTTATTTCTAAATAGCTACAAGTTAAAACAGTCCATGACAGTCCCATACGAGCTTAAATAGTACAAATCAGTAGAGATACTCCTAATTAAACAATCCTAGTTCAGCACAATCCACACGAACTGAAATTAGTCAGTTGTACAATACTAAGCTGATTGTAACTACAAGCATTCACGTGAGCACAGACTTGGAATACTACTTTATTTCATTCCAATCGAAGGTTACATCAGTGTGAGTTCGAATGTGTACCTGGAAGTGTAATGAAAATTGAAAGAGAAGAGAGGATAGTCAGCAACGATTTAGCAACACAGCAATAGCAACAACTAACAGCAACCAGCAATACTCAGTGGCAAATTTTAAAACCCAGGACTCCAACAGAAACACAATGAAACAGTAGCAGATCAACCACAGCAAACTCAAAAAAAACAAGTGACAATCACAGGCAGAAACACTCTCAAACTAACTGAACTTTCAGTGTAAAAATCCAACCTAGACTCTCTGATTACTTAGCTTCTTAGGGTAAAAGCCAGCCAAATTCAACTTAAACTCTGGACCTCTTCTCTTAAAAATCCAGCCCCTTTCCTGTTCTAAATGAGCCTATTTATAGCAAAAAAACAGGCCTCTAAGTCTGCCTCGAACTCCACAGACCTCATTCTGCCCATCCCCTCTAATTCCCCACTCCTTAATGTCTTCTTGATTCAAGTTAATTGGTTCCCCATTCTTACATGCTTGTCCCTTCTTGTTTCAATCAAGACTTATGGGTGTATTATAATATTCAACTTAATTCCCATGCTATTATGTTTGGTCCCCCATTGATATTAAACTAAGGGTATTTAAACAACCACTTGACAGACCCTTAAACTTAAACTTATTATAACCCTGTTGATTCCCGAAATTACCCCTTAAATCCCCTAGAAATTACTGTAGTATCCTAAGCCTGTTAGCCTGTTATTAAACCTATATAAGTTATAACCTAATACCTGATTCCTAATTGATCAACTAAATTATTACAGCTATATCCAATTCCTAATCAAGTCCAGGCAGTAGATTCAAAGCAGAAGGTCAAGATCAAAATCAGGAAAGTATCAATCAAAGGGAATGAGCAGATCATATTGGGAACCAATCCTGATCAACTCAAACCCAATGAAGTGATCAGAACTGACCATCCACAGGTTCATCTCAATGCAAGTTTAACACAGAAAAATGGAAACAGGCCGGTAATCATATAGGAATGAATAAAAATGGCCTATTATCATGCTTCTTCAGTTTTTCAAGCGAGTTTAATTGACGACACTTATTTAATCGATTGCATAAACACAATTGATAACAAACAAACAGAGTCAAACAGAACAACATAGTGACTCATGCCTTGGACAAAACAGGGGACTTAATAAAACTAACTATTCGACGGCATTATCAAATCGACTATATAGTTTATAACTTACTCGATTATGACTAGAAGAAAAATCGACCAAATAAAAGGTCTGGTTGGAGATGGACAGAACAACTTATAAAATTTGAAGAATCCATAAAACTAAACTAAACACATAAACAGATATTAATAAAATAGAACAAAGGGAAAGGAAAATACCTCAGAAACTCAAAATCTAGACGACCCAGGTTTGAACTCAGACTTGAACACCTTTGAGGTCGAACGGACCTTAATCGAGTGTTCTTAACTGAGAACACTTTGACTAAGGTCGATTAGACCCCAAATCTTCCTTTAATTTGGACAGATTCCATGGCTTGGAAATTCTAGGGTTCTTGCGTTTGATTTGGGGTTTGAACGTTTCTATCCAGATTCGAACCAAACCAAGTGCATTTAGGGCATGAGGGAGGTCAGGGGGTGTTGTGGTGTGAATTTGAAGTGGATTGGGGTAGGTCCAGGTTTGGCTCGAATCTTTGATTAAAGATTCGAGAAGTTCCAGGAAGATTTGAGCTACACTGTTGGTGGATTTGGAACCAGGGTGGTCAGATGGTCTTAGGGTGTTGGTTTGGTGACCGGCAGCGTTGTTGCTGCTGGGTTTCAGTCGACGGAGTCACATGGCGGCTAGGGTTTCGCCTGGTCCGTCTCTGAGCTTGGAAAGAGACGAAGGGGTGAGGGGGGCATTTGGGATTAGGGGGCTGGGTAGGGAGATTAAGGTTATATACGAGGGGGGAGCATTTGATCTTGGTCGTTGGATCGATTGAGATCAACGGCTTGGATTTCTCACTTAAGAGGAGCGACGTCGTTTCAATTTCTTTGAGACCGGATCAGTCTTAGGTGGAAATGGGTCGGGGCATGGGGGTGAGTTGGAGCCGTTAGATCAATAGGAATGGACGGCTTAGATTGACTCACATGAAACGGCGTCGTTTGAGCTTGGACGGGAGCTGCACTGGGCCGTTCGATCAACGGTTCAGATTTAATACGCTGAAACGGCGTCGTTTGGGTTGGTCTGAGAGATCAAGCAACTGGGTTGGGTCATTGTATTGAGATTGGGCCTTGGATTTTAATTTAAAATTGGCTCAACCGAGTTTTTCCCACTATTTTCATTCTTCTTCTTTTTCTTTCATTTTCTCTTAATTCCTAAAAAAACCAAAATTCCTAAATTAAATGGTAACATCAAAAATTAAACTACAAAAATATTAATTAATCCTAATCAACAATTAACACACAAGACTAGTCATTAATTAAAATAAAAATCACACAAAAATGATAAACATGCAAAAATACCTATTTTTGTGATTTTCCTCTTTTAAAACCAAATTTTGGTTTAATTAATTCCTAAGTACACAATTAGATCCTAAGTGTGCATGCAACATATATTTTTGTATTTTTTAATTAATTATAACGATATAAACATGCACACACAAGTGCAAACAATAAAAGAAAAATAACACAAAAATCCATAAAATTACGAACAATACAAAACTATTTAATCTTGAATTTTTGGGAGTGTTTCTCATATAGGGCAAAAATCACGTGCTTAGAGGGGATGCATTGCCCATAGGAATTGATTGTAAAGAGTCACTCATATGTGCATTACTTCGATGACTATCTGAGTTATATCCGTCGGATTTTGGATCATCACTATTATATCTTGGTTGTCTATCTCCATGGTGAAGGTCAGTGTAGGGTCCTGCATGCTCATTTCTAGCCATGACCGGGGGTAAGCTTGAGTTGGTGGGTATTGTATGATGTAGATGGTGGTGGTTGTGGTGGGTGTTCCTGTGATGGTTGCATTGTGATGGTGTTGAGGAATATTAGATGCTGGAGGAGATTGGTGTTGGTAAAAGAGGGTGTTCTCCTATGTTGAAAATTGTAATTTGACCGATTCATTTAGGGGTGGTGTGTCTCTTAAGGGATGTTTTTGTGTAGAGGTATTGGTTTGGGAGGGAAATGATGAGGGGCCAGTAGGAGATTAATTTTGAGTAGGTAATTTGGCTGCCTGATTTGATATGGGTAATGTGTGTGTAGGTTCACGTGAAGTGGTTGTGCCGGTTACTTGTGTTGGATATTGGGCTTTGTCAGATAGTGTGTAGGGTAGTGAGTGAGGGTGTTGGGCCTTGAGTGTTATTTTGGAAGGGTTGAGTTATCGTAATATAGGTTTTAATTGAGTGCCTATAGTTTGGGATGAGCTGTGATTGCATGTGTCCTGATTGGCAGCTGTTATGTGCTCGTGTGCCACGTGGCTCTTTCGTGTGCTTTTTGTGTCGGTATTAGATGAATCAGCAAGGTGAATAAATGAGTGGATTGGGTGGTGAGTATTGGAGCGTGGGCTTAGTGTGTTAGTGTTATTTTCACGGGCTTCAAGACCTGGCCCATTAGTAGTGCTCGTTTGGTCCATTGGTTCGGGGCATTAAGGATTTTAAAAGTGTTTTCATTACAAAACGTCGGGTGAATTAAGGGATTAGTGTTAATTAGGGATTGCTTGGGGTACATGTGTTTACCAACAGGGGTATTATTAGAGTTAGAGTTAGTAAACGTACATGTGGGTCCCGTACCGCCATTGTTGGAGTTGTATGATTGGACATTAGTTGAGATTGGTGATTTTGTTCTTGAACGGTTTTTGGATGGAAAAGTGACTGTTTTCCAGTCGTTAGTTGTTATATTAGAGTGTAGATGTATATCTTGGGTGGTGTTAGGACTGGAGCTGTTTGAGGTTGAAGGTATATATTTGGTAATGGTGTGTACATAGTAGTGGTGGTGGATTTCATCGGAGTTGAGGGTGAAGAACAAAGGTTCTTTGTGTGTCCAAGTCTACCACATAATGTACATAGCGTATTGAACCCTTCATAGACTAGTTGTTGTTTGTGAGGTCCAATATAGACATGGGTTTTGAGAGGCATTTCTAGCGGAAATTCGATAAATATTCTTGCATATCGACCCGTGTAGTTGCTGACGTGCAGGTATCAACTTTGAGTAGGGATCCAATCTTTTCCCCAACACATTGAAGTATTTCTAGATCATAGAACTCCGTAGGTAGTTCAGGTAGTCTTAACCAAATGGCGGTGTATGTGAGTTGTGTCTTGGAAGCTATGAATTTGGGTTCCCATTTGCGGATGGAGACAAAGTGATTGAGTACAAACCAAGGGCCATTGTGTAGGGCAGTGAACATATATTCTTCCTTTTGGAATTTCACTAGGTAGAAATCACACCCTAGATCGATTAGAGGTAGTTCCTCTGTGGGTTTCCATAGAGATGTGAGTTTTGAGCGTAGTGTTTGGTGACTCACTTTCCTGCCATATACCTTAACGATAACGGAATATTTCCAAGGCAAGTATAAATGTGATTTATCAGCGGAGGTAAGTGGTATGAAGGCGTCTTTGTGTAGTTCGTTTGTTGTGGATTCATCCGTCAAATCTAGATGGGAGTGTGTTTGTTGGCGTATGGAGTGAATTGGTTGTTGCTGAGCAAGGTTTGGGCAAAGGTGAGTGGTGTTGGTATGGTAGTGCGTTGGTCTATGGATGGATTGAGTGGTGGTGGGTCAAGATGCATGGAACTTATGTCCGATGGTTCCGATGGTGGCGAGGTGGTGGTGGTGTTCATTGGTAGAGAGAGTTTCTGACTGCTTTTTTCTTATCAATACTTAGTCCCTGTGTGATCTTTATTTCCACTTTTTAAAGTTTTAATAACTAATCTAAAGCTCTTAAGGAGACAAATTTACTATGAATGATCTTGTGCAAACGGGTTTGACTAAACACAACACCGTGGTAGCACCTGACAACTAAGGTGTGAGGATGAGACAGCATTATACATGTTTTATACTCACCCACCTCTTATATAAGATGAAACAGCTTGACCATTAAACTATTATTTACTAGTGTATGCATCAAAAGATTTTCTCCTTTTACACATATAATTCATAATATATTTCTAATAAAATGTACACATACATGTATTCTAGTATAATATAATATATACTCCTATATGGAATATAGAAAAGAAGAAAGAAGATATCTCGCTACCTTTAAATAGGATTCTAATGTTCTGATTTCTCTTCCAAAACCAGAACTTTCTCGTGTGTCAACCTGCTTATCATAGCAAGACCTGGAAATCAAAAGCACTCTTTTGTCATGCACAACTTTGATTTAGTTTTGATCTTCTGAGAGACACAAATTATAATGATAATTGTTACAGAATAAACATAGATTCTTTACATAATTAACCTAGACTTTAGTGTACATTACCCATAGATAAGATTTATAGTAATCTCTTTTATTTTTTTCCTTAGTCAGCACCTTTATGTACATGTATTTGTATTACTTATCTCTTGCAATAATATAACAAGTTAGTTAGTCTCTCAAATTACATGGTATCAAAGTCGGCGTAGTACCGGAAGAAAATTCATCGGCAGTGATTAATCACCTTATTTGACTGGTTTGGGAAGAAGCTCTTGGGACTTGGAAAAATAAACTTTATCATTTTTCTATGGAAGACCGCGCCTCCGTAATATTTGCATTATTCCATATTTCAGGAGCCAGAGGGGCCCACATGTGAAGCTCACGCGCCGGCTAAAGATTTTTGACAGGGACTGTATCAGCAACGCGTGAATGCATGTGGGTAGTCCATTCAAGGTCAGACTTTCTTCTCCGGCATCACCTAGTAATTTTTGGTGATGTTTTACGATATTTTGACCAATAAATCACAGATCGGTTTGGTACTCGATACCCACTACTTATAATTTTGTTTTGGCTTTCTGATTTGTGACCATCTTTTGTGTTCTGATTTTGCTAGTCTATTTTGTCTTCTAATACACATTGTTGTCTATTTTGTCTTCTGATTCGTGGGGTGTTTTTCTTTCTCTAGATTGTGCCTTTGATAAGTCTGATTCTTGTTCATTAGCATCTATCTTTGGTATTAGATTTATTGAGGTATATTTAATAGTTGAGGAATTTTGCTAGTTCCTCTGTCAAGAACTACACTCAATTGGTATTTCTTCACATAGAACTTTTGTTGACTTCTCTATCATTTGTTGTGATACTTTGAGAATTTTATTAGTTGAAAAACGAATGGCTATCAATTGTAAATAAGGAGGAAATAATGCTACAGCTCCTAGTCTATTAATTTTAGTTTCAGATGAGTTCATGAAATTTCTTCAATATCAGAAATCAATTAAGGAGTCTTCTTCAGTTATTATTGTTATTGGGTAAAATAAAACATGTCTTATTACCTATTCAAATAAATGGGTGATTGATTCAAGTGTCACAAATCACATGACAGGTAATCCAAATATTTTTTCTAGATTTCAATCACACAAAGCACCTTCTCCAGTTATTGTAGCCGATGGATCAACTTGTAGCGGTGTTGGATCTGGGAATTGTCATGACCCCAATCCCACCTTAAGGATCGTTATGGCACCTAGTCTCTAAGACTAGGTAAGCCTAACACATGATGTGTTAACTAAATAAAACAACTTAGCTATTAAATAAAAACTCATAAATAACATAACATAGTCGAAAATTGATTAACAGCCATATATCCCAAAATATTCGTAGTACGGACTAATAAGCTCTACTGAGAGTATTCTAGAATCTTATAATACATCACTTATTTGAAATACAAATAACAGTCATAAGGAAAAGCAATAGAATATGACTTCGAGGCCTGCAAGCGGATAACAGGTATACCTTGAAGTCTCCACAGCAATTCGAAAATCAGTTCCCTAACGACCAGCTTGCTCAGAGGTACCTGGATCCGTACAAAAATATGCAGAAGTGTAGTATGAGTACACCACAAACGGTACCCACTAAGTATCAAGATGAACCTTGGTGGAGTAGTGAGGAGTTTCAAGTCAAGACAATCACTAGACATAACCTGTGTAGGGTATCAATATAGAACTAACAACGAAAACCATAATCAATAATTGACAACACAAAGTAAGCATGTAATAACACGAAAAATTAACCGAAACAAGTAAAAACACGAAGTGAAATCAGTTACGGCAAACAATGACATATTCTAACCATCAAGCCGTTCCAACACAAGATTTACAACAAGATTCACCTCGATGTACCACACATCATAATTACAAATCTCAATTCACCCTTATGACACCGCGTGAGCTTCACATTTAAAATGTTTATCTGAAATAGCTTCACGCACATAAGCCCATTTATCTCTCCGTGTGTACTTCACAATGAAGTATTTTTCACTAGCAAGATGCGCGTAAGCCCCCTTATCTTGCCGCATGCACATCAATATGCATGTCACCCTTATATCGCTGCATGCGCATCTCAATCACAATACAACAATCAACCACACTACACGCGCATATATGCCACCACATCGCCCAACAACAATACCATATCCATAATAATAAATAGCCCTCTGAGTAGAACCCTCTCACCCACCATCAATGCCACATTACGAGCCTTTTGATCAACATAACTCTTCTGCCTGGACTGCGTCGTACAAAGTCGATCCTGAATTACTTCACCCTCTACAAGGTATCTCGAACCAAATCAGTGCCCAACAACCTAGCCTCCCCAGGCTCAAACTGACCAAGCAGAGAATGGTATTGCCTCCCATATAAAGCCTCATATAGAGCCATATGGATGTTAGACTGATAGTTGTTGTTGTAGGCAAACTCTGCTAGCGGTAGACACTAACCCATTTACCCCCAAAATCAATAACACAAGCATGTAACATGTCCTCCAAGATCCGAATAGCGCTTTGGGACTGCCCGTCCATATGTGAATGAAATGCCATACTCAGATCGACCTGCATGCACAATTAAAGCTTCACGACTCTCCAAAAATGTAACGTGAGCTGTGTGCCTCAATCCGAGATGATATACACTGGCACACCATGAAGACGAACAATATCACAAAGATAAATCCGAGTCAACTCTATGAAGAGTAGATAGCCATAACTGGAATGAAGTGTGCTGACTAGACACACAATGACCCACACTGCATCAAATATCCTCAAGATCCGTGAGAGTCCAGCTACAAAATCCATAGTGATACGCTCCCACTTCTACTCTATAATATCTATCCTCTAAAACAACCCACTCGGTTTTTAATGCTCTTACTTCACCTAGTGACTGTTCAAATCATGGGTATTTCCACTACTCTACTATATATTTCTTCATCCTTCTCCATCAGTAGTGTTGTTTCAAATCATGGTCATCTTCGCGGCACCCAGATGAATGGAATACCGCAAATTATGGACATCATCAAGAATCAGCTCATGCAACCCATGAACATTCGAAATACAGATCCGACCATAAAGCCTTAATACACCATCATCCCCATTAGTCACCTTATTGGCATCATCATGCTGCACCGTGTCCTTTAGAACAAGAAATGGGGACCATCATACTCCCGATCCTTTTTGCGCTTAAACAAAAAAGACCTTGAAACCATGCAATCAAGAACCCGGCTAAACTCTGAAACATCCAAACTCACGAACCTGGTAGCCCAAGCTTGAACATCCAAAGCTAAAAGTCTCTCCCCTACTGGAATAAAAGCATGACTCCCAATGCTCTCAGCCTTCCTACTCAAAGCATCAACCACAATATTGGCCTTCTCAAGATGATAAAGAATGGTGATATCATAGTCCTTTAGTAGCTCCAACCACTTCTATTGCCTCAAGTTCAGATCCTTTTGCTTGAATAAGTGTTGTAGACTCCTGTGATCCGTGAATACCTCAAATAACATGCCATAGAGATAGTGCCTCCAAATCTTCAGCGCGTGAACAATGGCTGCCAACTCCAAATCGTGTACTTGTAGATCTTCTCATAGGGCTTCAACTAACACGAAGCATAAACAATTATTATACCCCCCTGCATCAACACACACCCAATGCCAATCTGTGAATCATCATAATAAATTGTATAAAACCTAGATGCTGAAGGGAAAACCAGAACTGGAGTTGTAGTCAAGGCAGTCTTGAGCATTTGAATTCTCTCCTCACACTCATCAGACTACCTGAATGGGGAATTCTTCCAAGTCAATCTAGTTAAATGTGCTACTATCGCTCCAAAAAATGGCAATAATACCCAGCCAAGCCAAGAAAACTAATGATCTCAGTAACGGTATAAGGTTGGGGCCAACTTTAAACTACCTCAATCAACTTCGGATCTAGCTTAATCCCCTCATTGGACACCACGTGGCCCAAAGTTACCTCCGAATCAAGCCAAAACTCACGCTTGGAGAATTTAGCATATAACTTCTTCTCCCTCAAAGTCTGGAGCACGATCCTAAAGTGTTGCTCATGATCCTCCTGACTGCTAAAATATACCGATTTATCATCAATGAACATGATGACAAAGTAACCAAGATATGGCTGGAACACATTGTTCATCAAGTGCATAAAGGTTGTTAGGGCATTGGTCAGCCCAAAAGACATCATCAAAAACTCATAGTGATCATAACTAGTCCTGAAAGCCGTCTTTGGAACATTTGAAGTCCGGATCTTCAACTAATGGTACTCCGATCTTAAATGATTCTTCGAGAATACCCTGGCACCCTAAAGCTGATTGGACAAATCATCATACGGTAGTGTGTACTTGTTCTTGACTGTAACCTTGTTTAGCTACTTATAGTCAATGTACATCCTCATCGAACCGTCTTTCTTCTTCACAAATAGAACTGGATCACCCCAAGGTGCGGCTCTAGGCTTGATGAAAGCCTTATCAAGCAACTCCTGAAGCTATTCCTTTAATTCTTTCAATTGCACTAGTGCCATGCGATATGGTGGAATAGAGATGGTCTGAGTGTCGGGCACCAAGTCAATACCAAAATCAATATTCCTATCGGGTGGCATGCCCTATTGGTCTGCTTGGAAGTATATCTAGAAAATCTTTCACCACCGAAACGGACTCAACGGTAGGATTATCAGCACTAACATCCCTCATAAGTCTAAGTATGCAAAATATCCCTTCTCAACCATCTGTTGTGCTTTCAGGAATGACACCACCCTACTAGGAACATGACCCAGTGAACCTCTCCACTCCAACCTTGGCAACCCTGATATAGCCAATGTCACGGTCTTACCTTGACAATCGAGAATAGCATGATATAGTAACAGTCAATTCATGCCCAAAATTATATCAAAATCCACTATATTAAGTAATAGAAGATCAACCGTAGTATCATAACCCCCGATAGTGACCAAACACGAATGATAAATACAGTTTACCACAATAAAATACCCTATAGGCATAGAAACATGAACAAGAGTGCTTAAAGATTCACAAGACATCCAAATATGAAGCAAAATAGGAATCCACATATGAATAAGTGGAACCCGGATCAAATAAAACTGATGCATCTCTATGACTGACTAGAATAATACATGTGATGACAGCATCTGATGCAACAACCTCAGTCCTATCAGGGAAATCATAACAACGGGCCTAGCCTCCCCCTCTAGGACATCTTTTACCCTTCTGTCCTCCACCCCTAGCTGGGTGTGCAGGTGGAGTAGCAACTGGAGCAGCAACTTTAGCCTGATTACCCTGCGGAGGTCCACCCCTCCGAAGCCAAGGAAAATCCCTCACCATGTGCTTGGTATCACAACACTCAAAACAACCTCTCTATAGGCATGACTGCTTCTACTGAGTCTGTCTAAACGGCTAGAATATTCATCGTAGGAACCCCATGCAGGAGGTGCACTGGAAGATGACTGTCCAAAATGAGAACTCTAAGGTCCCTAAATAGCTTAAGCATTGTGAGTAGTCTGAAGTGTAGAATGAACTGATGGACTAATAAAACCTCTAACATGACAAGTTGATACTACAGAGTGGGTACTATTAAACCCTCCGAAATCTCAAAGCTTCTTAGCCTCCTATCCTCTCTCTCCTGGTCGCAGATGCGCTCCATCCTCCTAGAAGTCTCCACAACCTGCTAGAATGGAGTATCAGTATCCAACTCCTATGTCATCCCGAATCTAAGACCATAACCAAGGCACTCAATAAATTTGCGGACTCTCTCTCGAACAGTTGAAACCAAAGCAGGTGCATGACGAGATAACTTACTGAACCTCATAGCATACTTGGACACAGTCAAATTCCCATGGCGCTGCTCAAATTCGATGCACAACATATCCTTGAGGGTCTATGGCCCTCAAAAATAGATCAGAGAACTGAGCCCGAGTAAGTGGCGTTGCTCCAGGCTTGCCTACTCTCTTCATAAGCCTGCCACCATCTATATGCCAATCTTGTCAGCTGGAAAGTAGTAAGGTCAACTTCGCTCACCTCTACGGTGCCCATATTACGTAGAATAGGTGACACTGGTCCAGAAAAACCTATGCATCCTCAGAAGCTGTGCCACTAAATGTAGGAGGAAAATACTTCTTGAACCTTTCAAGCCTCTTCTGCTTCTCCTCTTATGCCACTGGACTGACCTCAAGTTGAACTGCAATCATGGGTTATACCGGCATAACACCTGGAGCCTGATTAACATGATCTCACTAATCTAGAGTACAATCGGCGGGAGTTTGAGCTCTTCCCTAAACTTGAGAAGTATATGGTGCAACAAGGATCAATCTCACCTAAGCCAATGTACCAAAAATTCTCAAAAAATGCGCCAACGTCTCCTGAATTCAAGGGGTATCAATAGGCGCCTTAGGTGCCTACTCCCAAATCGGAGATACTGGTGGCTCCTTAGTTGCTACTCAGGTAGGTGCTCTAGTTGTAGCACGTATCCCTCATTGACCTCTGCCTTGGCCTCTAGCAACACTGGTACCGGGGGAAACATCACCAGTAACTGAAGCTCGTGTTCTCACTGTCTGTGAGAGAATAGACAGAAGCTAGATTCTAGAATTAATAAATCCGCAAGATAAAGAATGAAAGTAGTGGAATTCCTAATAGTTTCATATATTCTCGAAGGTAAGTACAAATGTGTCCGATTCGTAGGACTCTACTGAACTTTCTTATGACACACAAAACCTATGAACCTAGAGCTCCGATACCAACTTATCACGACCCCAAATCCCTCCTTAAGAATCGTGATAGCACTTAGTCTCTAAGACTATGTAAGCCTAATACGTGATGAGATAAAAAGAATAAAACTACTTGGCTATTAAGAAAAGCTAAAAAATGACATAACATAGTCGAAAAATGATCAACAATCATAAATCCCTAAAAATCGATAGTACGCAGTCATAATCTCTACTAAGAGTACCCTAGAATCTCATAATACATCTTTGTTTTAGAATACAAATAACAATAATAAGTAAAAGCAACAGAAGGTGACTTTGAGGCATGCGAACGGGCAACATGTATAGCTTGAAGTGTCAATAGCAACTCGAAAATTAGCTCCCTAACGGCCAGCTCACTCAGAGGTACCTGGATCTACACAAAAATGTGCAGAAGTGTAGTATGAGTACACCACAAATGGTACCAATAAGTATCAAGACTAACCTCGGTGGAGTAGTGATGTGGTTCAAGTCAAGACACTCACTAGACATATAACATGTGCCTGTGTATCAATATAGAACTAACAACGAAAAGCATAATCAATAATTGACAACGTAGAGGAAGCATGAAATAACACGACAAATTAACCGAAACAAGTAAAACACGAAGTGAAATCAATTCAGGCAAACAATGACATGTTCTAATCATCAAGTCGTTCCAATACAAGTTTTACAACAAGATTAACCTTGATGTATCACACATCATAATCACAATTCACTCTTATGATGCAGCATGAGCTTCACATTTTAAAAAATATTTCCAAAACAGCTTCACGCGCAAGCCTCCTTATCATGCGGCGTGTGCTTCACAATAAAATATTTTCTCTTACTAGCAACACGCGCATAAGCCCCCTTATGTTACCATATAAGCATCAATGTACACACCACCACCCTTATGCCGCGGCATGTGCATATCAATCACAACACAACAATCAACCGCACCATACATGAACATAGCCACCACATCGCCCAACACCAATACCAAAGCCACAACAATACATTGACCACGACTCGATAACAATATTAACATGAATCACATCAGTAACACAAGATACGGGGAGTGAATCAACAATGAAATTTGATTCATATAATAACAACTTCAATTCAAGGCATATTAAGAGCCTACGGGTCTAATACGGTCAATTACCATACATACGCCCATGTACAACACTCGTCACCTCATGCATATGTCATTCCACTTTATACAAATGACGCAATTAGATCAATTCCTAAGTAGAAGTTTCCCCACACAAAGTTAGGCAATATACTTGCCTAAACTAGGCCAATTCAATACTCAAAGATAGTTTTTCCTTTAAAATTTACCTTCGCTTGGCTCAAATCTAACAAAAATGACTTGATATCATCATGCAATGCCAAAGAAATCAATTTCGATTAATATAGTTAAGATCTTTACATAATTCTTCAAAAATAAAAAAAAGTCAACCTTGGGCTAGAACAATCAAAACCCGAGTGGAAGGGTAGATCTCGACTACCCATAGCCCCACGAGTCCATATATGTGTTTGGTTTTCAAATCCAAATCCAAATGAACTCTCAAATTTTTATTTTTCAAAACATAGTAAAAAAATTCCCAAAATTTCTCTTCAAATCTCATGATTTAGATTTTAAAACTCATAAATAATCATGTTATATAATCAAAACTAAGTTAAAATCACTTACCCAATAGATTTGTATAAAAACCTCTTCCTAAAATTGTCTCCCATCGAGTCTAGGGCTAAAAACTGTGATACAATGAGACTAAGTACCGAAATCACAACCTTTTGTTTAGCTGCAGATGTCGCAAATGCGTCCTGGGGTTCGAAAATGTAAACCCTCACAAATTCAACACAGGGATTGCAAAATAAAACCATGTAAGCCTACAGAGATGCGCGACTGCGACATGGGCTTCACATTTGCAATTACAATCTATTTCGCAAATGCGACATGTCCAAGCCTAATACTGACTTCATAAATGCGATCAAGGCATCGCATTTGTGACACCTGAACCCCCTTCCCTCTTCATAATTGCAATGCTGGTGCTCGCAATTGCGATAACTGCAGCACCAACACACCAACAACTTGAAGCAAGTCCAAACCAATCTGAAACGTGTCTGAAACTCGCCTGAACCCTCGAGGCTCCATACCAAATATCCACACAATTTTTAAAAAAATCATACGAACTCAATTGTAAGCTCAAAATACAAAAATAACATCTGTAACCACAAATCAAACACCAAAACACATAAAAATTGCAATTAAACTCAAGAATTGCTAGAATCACTACTAAACATCTGATTTCTACCAAACCATCTCGGAATGATGCCAAACTTTAAAGAATAGTTCCAAATGACAAAACAGACCTATTCTAAGTCCTAAAACTAGAATCTGAATCCTATAGCCATTAAGTCAACCTACGGTAAAACTTAGAAAATTTCTAAATCTTCAAATTGCCAACTTTCGGCAAAAAGAGCCAATCAATCCAGGAATCTCCAAATTCAATTTTGGACACATGCTTAAGTCCAAAATTTACCATGCAAAACTATTGAAATAATCAAAACTCTATTTCGAGATCATTTTTACAAAAGTAAAATCTCAGTCAATATTTCCAACTTAAGCCTCCAAACTAAGAACCAATTGATCGAATTATTCAAAACTTCCCCGAAACAAAACCAATCATTCTCACAAGTCATTAAACCACAAATACACATACGGAAAGCTTCAAAAGGGAAAACGAGACTCAAATATATAAAACAACCAATAGGGTCGTTACAGGACTATTGAGCCAACTTAATCTATTACCCTGTCATATGTATTATGTCTAACAAACTTGGCCTTTAATTTGATTGATGTTAGGAAAATAACCAAAGACCGTAATTATTGTGTTAAATTATTTCCAATCATTGTTTATTTTTAGATCTTAAAACAAAGCAAGTTATTAGTAAAGGATGTTTATCTAGTGATATCTACATTCTTGATGAATGGGAGCCACGGTCTATTGCATGCTCCAGTGTTGTGTGTCCCTTTAACGCACAATGTCGATTAGGACATCCCTCTCTATCTTTGTTTAAGAAGCTTTGTCCTTAGTTTCAAAATATTTCTTCATTGGATTGTAAGTCATGTCGATTTACAAAACACCATCGCATCGTGTTAGGACCAAGGGTTAGTGAGTAAGTTGAGTCAGCTTTTGAGTTAGTTCATTTTGATGTTTGGGGACCTTGTCCAGTTGATTCTAAAACTAGGCATAAGTATTTTGTTACTTTTGTAGATGATTTTTCTCTAATGACTTGAATTTACTTTATGAAGAGCCGCTCTGAAGTATTTACTCATTTTTATGCCTTCTGTGCTGAAGTCGAAACTCAAGTTAATGATTCAATGCATATTCTAAGGAGTGATAACGCTGAAGAATACATGTCATACGTATTTCAGTCGTACATGAGTCAACATGATTTATGGCATCAGTCTTCATATGTTGATACACCCTCTAAAAATGAAGTTGATCAGAGAAAGAATAGGCATCTACTTGAGACAGCTCAGGCACTTTTTTCCAAAATGAAGGTTCCTAAATAATTCTGGACTGATGTGGTCTATACGGCTTGCTTCTGATTAATTGCATGTCGTCTACTGTGCTTGATGGTAATATGCCTTAAAGTATTTTTTTTCAAATAAGGTATTATTTTACATGTCATACGTATTTCAGTCGTACATGAGTCAACATGATTTATGGCATCAGTCTTCATATGTTGATACACCCTCTAAAAATGAAGTTGATCAGAGAAATAATAGGCATCTACTTGAGACAGCTCAGGCACTTTTTTCCAAAATGAAGGTTCCTAAATAATTTTGGACTGATGTGGTCTATACGGCTTGCTTCTGATTAATTGCATGTCGTCTACTGTGCTTGATGGTAATATGCCTTAAAGTATTTTTTTTCAAATAAGGTATTATTTCTTGTGGAACCTAAGCTGTTTTAAAGCACATGTTATGTTCGAGATGTTCGGCTATCTATTACTAAGTTAGATCTCAAGGTATTGAAGTGTGTTTTCCTTGGCTATTCTCATCTTCAGAAGGGGTATCAGTGTTATTTTACTAAATTTGGTAAATATTTAGTGTCAAATGGTGTGATATTTCCAGAGACTATACTATTCTTCTATGTACCTCCTATTTATACAAGTCAAGGGGAGGAATATGAATGGCTAATATATCAGAATACACGTCCTTTGATAGAACAGTCAGATGATGTTCCTCCTTATCCCAATTCTTCTATAGAGCACCAATCGACTATTGTGCCTTTAACACGTGCTCCAACTGCATTAGCACGACCGCCAATTGTTCAAGTTTACATGTAGAGACAACATACAAGTGATACATTCCATGCACTAGTTGCTTCATCATCACGTTTTCCACCGCCTAGTCATCTAGAAAACCTTGACCTTCCAATTGCTTTTTGCAAAGGTATACGTACTTGCAAATCCACACATTCCATTGCTAATTTTATTTTCCTATCACCACTCGTCCCCTGCATTCAGATCTTTAATTATATCTCTAGACTCTATTTCTATACCCAAAACAGTGAAGGGGCTTTAAATCATCCTAGATGGTGTGCAAAAATGCTTGAGAAAATACATGCCTTAGAGGAAAATCACACTTGGGATTTAGTGGATTTACATAATGAAAAATAAGCAGTGGGCTGCAAATGGTTCTTCACAGTCAAAGCTAATCTTGATGGTTTTGTGGCTAGACTTAAGGCCAGACTTGTGGCTAAAGGGTATGCTCAGACTTATGGGATGAATTACTCAGACACTTTCTCCTCGATGGCCAAGCTTACTTTTGTCCACTTGTTCATTTCTCTAGCTGCTTCTGAAAATTGGCTTTTTGTATCAATTGGTTATTAAGAATGCATTTCTTCATGTGATCTCCATGAAGAGGTGTATATAGAGCAACCATCCGATTTTATTGCTCAGGAAGAGTATGGGAAAGTCTGTTATTTGAAGAAATCATTATATGGCTAGTAACAGAGTCTCCGTGCTTGGTTTGGTAAATTTAGTCAAGTAGTTAAAAAACTTGGGCTGAAAAAGAGCAAATGTGATCATTTAGTCTTCTATAATCAATTAACAACTAGATCTATTCTGCTTGTTATATATGTGGATGCCATTATTATTATAGGGAGTGATTATGCATGAATCTCTTCTCTCAAGTCTTTCTTGCATACGAAGTTTTATATGAAAGACTTGGGGCAACTGAAATACTTCTTTGGAGTAGAAATAACGAGAAGCAAGAAACGAATTTTTCTATCTCAGAGCACTCTCTCAAGGAAGAGCACTCTGTCGTAGTCTATACTACAAATTGATCGTTTACGCCTACACCGACACGTGTACTTTCATGATGACGAGCACGATATATCCGAAGCCAATCTCGGAGAACACAAATAACTCCCAAAATATTTGATATTCAAAAAATAGATTTATAGCCTAGTAACCTCAACGGATCTATTTTATTAAATCATAGCTCATGGCCAAACTAAACAATTTGAACAAAATCAAATACAAAATCTTTTTCATGTTAAAGCCTTTAACAATTTATTATCCATCTTTTAAAGATACATCAAATGATATTTGTTAATCAAATTAAAAAAGAAATATTTTTCATGTAAATACATCTTTAACAATCAAATATTTTATATCCTTTTCAACACATAAGTTTAAATAAAACTTATAATATTTGCCTCAAGTGTCATTTTTTGTCAAGTCTTTAAAAATAAGATCTTTATTTTATAAAACAACAAGATTGTTTATATGCAACACAACAAAACATATGATGACATCTTTCCCCGCTTGTCCCCATAAGTACGGATGCACATTTATATGCTATTCCATGTATTAACTCAAGCATGATTTTAAAGATAATCCCCACAATAGAGTAAATTTTAATCAACCTACCTTAACTCCAAGCTGCAAAATAATACTACGATCTCCAATTTGATTCAAATGCTCAAAGATATTCAACACGTTGATATCTACATTTAAAGGACTCAAGTACATCAAAACTTGTCCAAACATAATTGACATTACTCATTTAGGTTTCACAATTTGGCTACAAGCCTTCAAGAATCTAAATTCACACATACGGTTCACTTTTTTTTCCTAATCAATTTCATTCTTAGCATTTTATGTGCATTTGAAGTCATTAAGGATATTACATTAATTACCCAATACCGCCAAGTTACTATTCATTGACTTCTTTAACTAATAAGTATTTCTAAACAATTTAATTAGGGTGAATCCTAGTTGTCACTTTCAATTTAGCACAAATGATTCAATAGGTTCGTTGCATCCATTATTTCCATTTCCAAGGACACTAATCATCTTCTCCCTCATTTCTTCATGAGCACTATTCACGCCATGAACTACAACAACAACAACAACAAACAACAACAACAAACCCAGTTGGATCCCAACAAGTGGGGTTTGGGGAGGGTAGTCTGTACGCAGGCCTTACCCCTACCTAATGCAGATAGAGAGGTTGTTTCCAATAGACCCTCGGCTCAGGAAGGGCAAGAAGAAGAGGAGGAAAGTAAGGGATTCACGCCATGAACTATGGTTTCATAATCTAACCTTTCAACTATTACAACTCGCAATAAATATCGTAAGCTTTTATAAAAAAATTCATAATCAATATGTTAGAGTGATTGGAATTACCTTAGGAAGACCAAATCTTGAAAATCAACTTTGGGGTGTTCTTGACCAACTTGAAGATTTCTAAGAACTTCCAAGATTGAATTATGTTAATATTAGTATTTAAGAGTAGTAATTAACTAAAAAAATACTCCAAAAACCTACCTTGATTAGTAGACAAAATCCCAAGCTCAATATTCAACTTATCCCAAAACCACAACTCAAAATATCCCCTAGAAAAAAAATGAGGCTGCATGTCACTGGTTTTATGCGGGTTGGCTGCTGCCGCGAATTGCACCTCATGCTTCACAGGTTGTACCTCGTGATTTAAGTCTTTCCATGCTGGACACCTTTCAGTAAAATGCTCATAACTCTTTATATAAAGTCCAAATGATGAACGGTTTACTTAGTTGAAAACTAGACTCAAATAGCTACAATTTAGAACCAAGAACAATGGGAAAACGTTTTATAATACATACAAGTTATACTCATTCAAAGTTAGATGATATGCGATTTGCACATCTTTTTCACTTACATTTGCAACTTCTTCCATACTATTTCTCCTCACTTCTAAAATTCCTTAATATGTCCCAAAATATGTTGCACGTATATTTTAGTGTCCAAATGATGTTCTTCAAACTATTAACCCTCATTCTCAGCAAATCCATGTTGTTAAACTCCTTAATAGCCTTTAATCACTTCAAAATTTCTTGGGGTGTTACATTCTTAGTAGCGTACATAACCCATAGATAGAAGATTTGTAGGAATCTCTATTTAGAGCAACTTAGTTTCTATTCAACAACTTTATCATGTTTCCCTCTCCAAAACATCCTTCAGAGTTACAACTGCCTTTTTTGTTACATGGAGAATGTTGTTTCTATCTTGACATTACTTCACTTGAAAATCATTGAGCGAAGCTGAAATATCTGTAGCAAGAGCATACAATATCATACCTTCCAATTCCTCTTCCTATTTCTATATATATATATATGCATGAGTTTTTTCTTCCTTGAAATTTTGATCTTTCTCCCCATTGAGTTACGCAAATAGTGGGCATTTGCTGCCTCTCTGCTCTGAACTATCTTTAGAGAAAACACTAGTTTCACTCCGGTGGAGTATCCTGGCTACATTTGCTCTTAATGCTTTAGGTGTTTAGAGGTAGGTGCTTGTTTCAATTGTAGTTTATTCAATTCTCATGCCTTAGACATATTGCATCTTCTCTAGATACTATCTACCATATTAGCATTTGTTTAAAAAGGCTTGGAAGTAAAGATTGATTGATAAGTTGATGGATATATGACATGCTAGATAGTAAAATTAAAGTTGCTCAGGTGTGCAAATAGATATTAGTGTCCTCAATGGAAATGTATCATCATTGTAGTATAGACACTTAAATAATCGAGACAATTACTCAAATGGTCACTCAACTTTCTCAAATTATCTCCTAAAGTCATTTTTTTTTTTCGTTTGTAACAACAAAGTCACTGAACTATGTCTATTGCATTCAGAAGGTCACTCAACTATTTGTTTCAAATTTTGAATTGTCAAATACCTATTTTACCCTCTAAATTATAAATATTTATCTTTTTTTGTTTTTTTTTTTTTACTTTTCAATATTATGATTTTCCCTTTTTAATTTATATTATGGGCTTATCTATAGAATAAATAAATACTATTTATAAATTAAAAATATAAGAAGTATTTAAGCATCTATAATATTGGAATAACAAAATAATGAGCATAGTAAAAAAATTAATGAGAGTAAGTTGTTCGTAATAATAATTTTAGTATTAACAACAAAAATTCAACACAATTATTTACACAATTCAGAATGAAAGAAAATAAATGTTGTAAAATATATATTTCATGCATGTAATATAAAAATATTATTTAAATAAAAGTACTTTTATAATATACATTATATATTATTGAAAAATATGCTCAATTAATTTGAAATGTATGGATGTGTGACCTGCACTCCATGCCTTAAACTCCCACTGAACGAATTAACCCATCATAGATAGTTCACACAATCATAAAATAACAATTAATGGGGAATTGACGTCCGATATAATCATACATGCAAATGAAACTCTGTAAATCATGCAACAGTTTATAAAATACCAACACATAACACAATATCACATAATTACTCACATGTATCATCATATATGTAAGTCCCCACAAGGAAATATACGTAGTGACTAACCATTGACAAATACACAACCCACAACGTGTCACAAGGAGAGCCTCCATGGATATGTAAAAGAGTAGTAAATGCTTGGGAAATAGCTCTATTATTATGCAAAAGAATCAAAAACCGAGTAGGGACAAGAGAACCCTAGCTCATAGCGCCATTACGTGGAACACTTAAAAATAACAACAGCAGATATGGGCGCCAAACATAAATCTCCTTGGTCGTCTTCTAATTTCTAAAACATGAATAGATTACGTATATTCATATTTCATAAAACATAGTTTAATAAAATTAGTATTTACCAATTTCACAAAGATGCTTCACAGCATTCAAAAGTTTGTCAAATAGTTGAAATAAATTCTTAAAGTACACTTTTGACTCTTTAGCATAGAAGATAAAAGGGTGTGTTTGGTATGAAGCCGTAAAATATTTTCCAATTTTTTCATGTTTGTTTGGCTTAAATGCTTTGGATAATATTTTTCTCATGAATTCATTTTCCTCCAAATGGAGGAAAATATTTTCCCTATCAAAAGAAGGAAAAATATTTTCCAAAACCCTTTTTCAACATTATTCACCCTATTCCCCATCCCCACCAACCTCATCAGTCCC
>MU768225.1:122896-144530 GCA_026770625.1 Nicotiana glauca
AAAAAAAAAAAAAAAAAAAAAAGACCACATGTTTCAAAGGTCATCCTTTGTTCTTAAACTCCACATCAAGTCAAATAGGTTCACATAATTTGTGTGTGTGTGTGTTTGGGGGGGAGGGGGGGAGTAAGTTCCTTCTATAGTAAGGGATATTTTGTGAAAAAAAACTGAACAACCAGTCCCCTTTACTTGACCAAGCTCTAGATCAAAAGAGAACATGGCGAGTTTACTCATGTAATTAAACTGTTATTATATGGAACTACATATGGATGCTTTTCTATCTTTGTTGAGATGTTACTAACTTGAATCTATTCTTTCATCTTATAATCTATTATATTGATGGAAGATGATACCACCTTGCATTTAGGGCAGCTTGGAAGGACAGAAACCGATGCTTCGAAGACCAGAACTCAACTGTTTTTTGCCAAATCGAGTTGTGTCATAGCTTTTAGAATAATAATGCTAAAGCCTTTGTGGACTCAAACATTCTCTACACTATTAGAAGGAATCCAAGTCTTTATCTATAAATACATATGCACTTTCCTAGTACACAATTTTATTTAGTTTTTTTTTTTTTTTGGTAAGAGTAAGAAAATCTTCTTAGTACCGTTTAATGAAAGTTTTCAAGTTATTTATCAAAAAGAATCTATGAAACTGATGAATTATGTATTTAGACATTCTTTGTTACTAATGTGTTAACAAAACAAATAAAGCACATTCTTTGTTACTAAAGTAAAAAATTCATATAAAGCACATTTTTCGTATACAGGTATATAATTTGTGGCATATCTGCCTAACGTTCAAAATTCCATTGTGTTATTTCTGTGTCGGTATCCAACTCTGTGATGCTGTTATTTAGCTTGTTATTCCGTGTTTCCTGATTCCTGACAGAGATTCACTTTTAAAGGTGAAACCCATCTTNTGGTTGCCACAATTAACCAACAACCTGGTGAATCGTGAAATGGTTCTAAATTGAGCAATCTGAAATATATTCCTTTTATTTTACAATTTATTAACTATTTCTGCTTCTAAGTTTAACTAAAGAACAAGCAAAGAAATTCAAATAATTCGATTAAGTGATTTTACTATGTAAGTCTTTCAAGTTCTCCATAACTTCAAAAAAATAGTACTCATTTGCTCAAGATTTCTTCAACTATATTATTGAGAGAACTAAAGAAGCCTATCTCTAGCAAATTATGTTTTATATTCTGAAGGAAATCACAACTCATTCTTGTTCCACAAGCTGAAGTGGTCTATGTATTAGCTAAGATTATGCAGGTCCTAATTCATATTCAATTTTTAAATCTGGAAACTGTGTCACCCATTTGGCTTTATACAATAACTCTTACACAGAGAAAACAACATAGATCAAAAAACTATAAACTCCCTCATTTCCAGTTTATGTGAAGCTATTCTTTTTTTAGTCCTTACAAAAAAGAATGAACCCTTTCTTAATCTGAAAAAAATTTAACTTCAAATGCCTATTTTACCTTTAATGAATAGCTTTTATAGCAACAAATATGTTACCAGATTTAAGATCAAAGTTTCAGAAGCCTTACAACCACACAGCCCACACAAACGTTATAGTATGTTTAAGACCATATGTACCTTTATCACAAAAAAAAAAAAAAAAAAAAAAGACCACATGTTTCAAAGGTCATCCTTTGTTCTTAAACTCCACATCAAGTCAAATAGGTTCACATAATTTGTGTGTGTGTGTGTTTGGGGGGGAGGGGGGGAGTAAGTTCCTTCTATAGTAAGGGATATTTTGTGAAAAAAAACTGAACAACCAGTCCCCTTTACTTGACCAAGCTCTAGATCAAAAGAGAACATGGCGAGTTTACTCATGTAATTAAACTGTTATTATATGGAACTACATATGGATGCTTTTCTATCTTTGTTGAGATGTTACTAACTTGAATCTATTCTTTCATCTTATAATCTATTATATTGATGGAAGATGATACCACCTTGCATTTAGGGCAGCTTGGAAGGACAGAAACCGATGCTTCGAAGACCAGAACTCAACTGTTTTTTGCCAAATCGAGTTGTGTCATAGCTTTTAGAATAATAATGCTAAAGCCTTTGTGGACTCAAACATTCTCTACACTATTAGAAGGAATCCAAGTCTTTATCTATAAATACATATGCACTTTCCTAGTACACAATTTTATTTAGTTTTTTTTTTTTTTTGGTAAGAGTAAGAAAATCTTCTTAGTACCGTTTAATGAAAGTTTTCAAGTTATTTATCAAAAAGAATCTATGAAACTGATGAATTATGTATTTAGACATTCTTTGTTACTAATGTGTTAACAAAACAAATAAAGCACATTCTTTGTTACTAAAGTAAAAAATTCATATAAAGCACATTTTTCGTATACAGGTATATAATTTGTGGCATATCTGCCTAACGTTCAAAATTCCATTGTGTTATTTCTGTGTCGGTATCCAACTCTGTGATGCTGTTATTTAGCTTGTTATTCCGTGTTTCCTGATTCCTGACAGAGATTCACTTTTAAAGGTGAAACCCATCTTTTGGTCAAACACAGCACAAATTGGAAACAAGACCTTCTAACCTATATTTTGGTCAAACACAGCACATATTGGAAACAAGACCTTCTAGGGAAAAATCAATCACTAGATTGTAACCTAGCGATGATTTTCTGTAAACTGATGTATAAAAATATAGCTATAGATAGGATGGTCACAAATATGAAGGAGAAAAAGAGGTCAAGGAAATTGGGTTTTTTCCAAAGTCAAAAGAAGAAATCAAGTAGCATAAACTTAAAAAAGACAATACAGTTGCTATTAAGTAACGAGCTCCAGTTCAAAATGAGTTCTGCACTTTGTAAAAGTAAATTCTATGAGCACAATAAAAAGATTCAGTGTTATAAAATAATCGAAGTATAGCTTTCCTTTTCTAAGTCAAAAGCAATTGTTATTGCAACAAGAGCTAATCACGAAAATTAGTAATATCTGGGGAAAATATACTTCATTCCGTTGGTATACAAAAAGATGTCGCTGTTTAAAACAAGAACTTGGCACCAACAAAGAAAATGAGAGTAAATGCTCCAAGAAATAAGATCTTGAAGCTACATAACCTAAAAAATGCATAATTGTGCATTGGAATCTGTGTCCAATCATCACAAGCATGTAACAACCAACATCAGTCATTGTCATAGCTAATCGGTCTCTTGTTTTTTCCTGGAAGGGCAGAAAAACTGCACAACCATGATATATAAAAGCTATTCAACATTTGTTCTAAAACTAATCATCAACAGGCTGTTGCCTGTCTCAAACTATTATGAAGTCATGGATAAATGCAAGAGGTAAACCTGAGTGGCATTAGCAGTTGCAACATTGACTGAATAGCCGGCTGGAGCAAACCATTCGTTTTTCAGATCTCTAGAGATAGAGCTGACCAATCTTACAGAGTTAGAAGTAACCTGCATGACAATTTATGCGCAACTATCTTTGAATACAGATTGTTTAATGTATTCAGCAAGAAATATAAAAGAAGCTTTCCACAGATGGTTAATGACAACGTTATACCCTAAGCAATCAGTGTTCGATTCGATCATTACTCATTATAGTCTACAAAATTACTGCAGAGAGAGAGATTATGGAAGATTCTGGTTTCTCAATTTTAACACTCTCAATGAAGCCAAATAGGGACATACTAGCAGTAACAAGGCAATAGCAGTAACTGACAATCTTAAATATGACAGCGCAAAGAATAGTATTTGTTCCAACAAATCTCCCCTCATCCAACGAGCACATAATAACAAAACAAGATGCATTACAACTTAAGAAGCATGTAAAGATGACACATGTATGAACTTTGACAAAATTTACGCACACAACTGGCGATTACCGTAACAAAAAAGAGATGATACTGAAGGAAGATGCTTCTGAAATAATATTTTCTCATTTCTAACTTTCGTGATCTTAAGATAATATCAATCATAGTGGAAACACTTGATAAATCTTCAAACTACCAGTTACAGTATGCGCATAACAGACCAGAAAGAGTACCAACAAGAACTAGTGGAAACCAGTGAAGTCTACACTCTAGAGAAGGAAAGAAATAGTTTCACAATGTAACGACAGACATTTTGTATAACCTAGTATCTGTATAGAAAGAAATCATCTTCCTGCAGATGGCTACCTACAATTTACAGATTTTATAATCTACTTCTGAGCATTGCATACTTGAAATATCACACCAAATAACCCAAAAAGAAAGAAGTTGAACATACCAATTCCATATATCGACCCTAAAGTATAATCCCCAGACAGATCTATGTCACCAAATCACAATTTTGATCTAATCATAAATGTGTCTCAATTCATTACTGGCAATTGACTTGAGCCTTGGGGTTTGCTCCCTTTCAAGGTCAAGTTCGAAACTCACTGGGTGCAAACAATTTCTGAGGGCCATCGGAGTGGGTAAAACCTGAATTAACCGTGGTGCACTTACGGGAAACTCCTTGCCGAGGGCCTGTGCACCCCCGGGATTAGTCGGGACTCGAAGATACTCGGATACCCGGTGCAAAATCGAAAAAAAAAAAGAATCTTATATGTAAGATTGTTATGAAAACCATAGAGACATGAAAAACGCAACCAGTGGTGGGGGGTAGTAGTTGAGAAGTAGGGTTTTATGGGATTAGGATGGAGAACTAGAACTATTACAGTTCCATTTGGATGTAGCATGTGAAGGAGCAAAATGAAGGGGTGGGAGGACTTCAATGGTCATATCTTATTTAGGGTTGGGGATGGGAGAAGAATAAACTTCTGGAATCACAAGTGGTGCGGGGAAGACTCCTTGAGGATTTCATTCCCTAATTTGTACAGAGTTTCGAACCACAAGGAATTGACAGTCCATTAGATTCAGGGAGCAGGACGGGAAGTACTTTGGGATATGACGTTTAGAAGAAATCTGCAAGACTGGGAGTTGGGAGAGTTTCAAAGGTTAGTGGAGCTACTTTACAAGCAAATCAGAACTCACTTTAATAATGACTCGTGGAGATGAGTGCTAAAAGGTGATGGTTTGTTCACAGTTAAATCTCTCTACCAGAGTTTGTTGGTGAGAGGGGAGACACGCTTTCAACGTTTATCGATATGGATTCCTAGGGCGCCTCTGAAGGTGTGCGTTTTTGCATGGTTGGCAGCGGGAGGAACAATTCTGAAAGCTGAGAATCTGAGGAAGAGAAACATTACTTATGTCAGTAGGTGCTACATGTGCAAATGTTCGGGTGAAGAAGTTGATCATCTATTGGTGCATTATAGAGTGGCATCGGGTTGTGGAGGGTGGTCCTGAATTACTTGGTGTACAATGGGTGACGCCAGGTACTGTTAGAGATGTGTTGCACAGCTGGGCTGGTAGACATAGTAGAAGACAATAAAAGGCATGGAAGGTTGCTCCGTTAGCTGTTATATGGCTCGTATGGAGAGAGAAATAGGAGAGCTTTTGAGGGGATTGAAAATGATTTTGTATACTTGAGGAATAGCCTTTTGTTTTGATTGCTTTTTGGTGCACCCTTGAAATTCCTACTTGTTTAGATGATTGGGTGCCTTTCGTAGAGAATCATGTATGTTGTAGATTCTCTACTTTTTGGTATACCTCTTGTATACGGGAGCTTTTCCCATTTTGTTAATAATACCATTTTCCTTATCAAAAAAATGCAACCAGTGTTGGGACAAGTTCTGCTTCCCTATGTAAGTGTGAAAGAGCCTATACTCTTATTTAATTTCCTTCCTTTCAATTTTGTCATACCAAGTCCATCTAGTTCTTAAATACAGCTTGCCAATCCCTCTCATTTTGTAGAATCCTTCATCGGTAGTAGTGAATAGCTGATTATTCCATGTTGTCCACATCCACCCAGTGGCAGAGAGTCAAGGAGATTGATAAAATAAAAAATCTAGTCCTATTCACGTCTCATATTTTTATTCTCTTACAATAACATTGTTCAGAATGACATACACTGAACACTTGCAAAAGCACCTGGCTGGTAGATTGATGGATAAAATACTTCTTAGACTCAGAAAATGATCTACTCAGCACAGGGCATACCTGCACAAGCTGGTTGTATATAGCATCATGACAAAACAAGGTCTGGACTTGAGAATTGAAGCCTTCTATCTCAGTTTCTTCCAGCTCATCCTCAAGGTTCATAGCTAAAACACGTGTCTCGCTAATGAAGCTAACAACCAAGAATGTGTCATATGGATCATCAGTAGCTGATCTAAGGGACCACATTCCTTTGATCCCTTGTAGTTCCACAGACGCCTGTAAGTAGCATCGCATATAGATCAAGTTATTGTAGCAATAGGAATACACACAAAGAAATCCACTCAAAAATACTTTAGATGACAAGACCTGTTCATTTATTCCAATTCCATTTCGAACAATACGAAGTGAGCCATCCTTATAGGCTCCAGAGCAAGTCACGACCTGACCTTGACCTTGCCTCTCCAGGTCAACAACACAGAAGTCCACAATTGGTCCCAAATTGACATATCTCTCTAGAACTTCCACATAAGAACCTTTGGCGTCGGGCTGGAGATTGAGCTTTACGAGCTGAACGTGAATTCAAAAATATTAGTGGAACTGCGAAAAATGAAACATGTAATGTGAAGCACCAAAGGAAATAGGCAACCGAAATTTAAAACCTCAAAGTCCAATGAATCAAAAGCTACTATACAGAGATTTACAATAAGGGGCTGTAGAGCCAACTTACTGCACCAATATGCACTCATATAAGTAACCTGAGACTCATAACACTTCAGTTAAATATTGCAATGCGAATACAGCAACAGATAAAATTCCTATAAGTCAGTTATGAAATCATCAACCAATATTTATTACAACTATTCTGACCTCTTAGCAAAGAACCTCCTTCAACTCTAGGGTGTTAATTAAACATAAAACTACATCCAGATCAAGATAAATCTATTTCGTTTACTAAATGTAACACTACAACTTTCACATTACAATGTTAATCGGTTAATTGTGAGCAAAATGCTTCATCTAAAGTCAAGAGCAATTTGAAACCTATGGCAAGTTAATTTTTTTAATACCCTCTATCTAATAAGATGAATTTAACATTTGTATTACAGTTTAAAAGTAGATTCTATTAGTAAAATCTACAAGCCAATTGCTAGTCAAGTGGGTCATATTTAACCTCAGGTTAATGGTATACCGTCATACATGCAAACTTAGCAGAAAATAAAGCACGGTGGAAGGAATAAATTTCAACAAAAAAAATGCAATCTTTAAAATTCATGCAGGCTTAGTGAAAGATTGAGCACAATGGAAGAAAAATGTCAACACACCCGATATCAACTACTCAGGAATAAGACTTATTGTTGGTACAGTCACATTTGTCCAATATTTGCTAGGATCAGTTATTATCATGTTAGGGGAGTTCTAGGCTAGTAGAAATGTAAGAAAGCTTCTAGGGTTAAAAGGACCTAATTCATTTAACATCGGAACGCGAGGCGTATAAATGGAGCAAATTGGACAGTGATGGTTTAGGTAGCCAACTCCAACTAGCTTGGGATTGAGGCTTAGTTGTTGTATAATGATACTTAACTCACTAAGCACAAATTATTATGCAATTCAGATAAAACATGCATAGCGAAAGGTACATATTCCTTTTCAATCCACAAGATGAAACAAGCAACACGTAGGTATCAAATTTGACATTAGTTTCAACTTTGTACCTGTGAATCTCCATAGCTTGACCCAATGAAGACAAAAGCATTGTCTAGGTATGATATGGTTGATGCAATAGAAGTTTCTCCCAGTAGCTCAATTTTGAGTCCATTAACTCTGGGAAGTAAGATTAAATCTGCGTTAAAATTTTATTCCCAGCAACTAGGCAAAGATACAAGACAGCATTTTGGTCCCAGCAATTCAGCAAAAGAATAAAAGACGTAGTCCAAAAATGCCGACTCACTTTTCCTTTTCATGAGTGATTACAAGTAGGTGAAGAAGCCCATTATGATCCCCAAGCAAATATCGAGAACCATCAGCATCAACCCGCCCATATGCTCTTGTGATAGACTTGAAAGGATAAATAAAGCATTGGTGAGACAATATCTCATTCATATATTTAATTAACAGCTTCTGAGATAACGATTAGGTAAAACCTTTTAAAGGGATTATTCGGTCGAAAAGGCTGGGGGTGGTTGTACACAAAACAAAGGAAATTAGTAAGTTATACATATGCTTACAGGTCTAATTGGGATAGCCTTAAAAGCTGAAGCGCTACAGTAAACTATGGTTTCTTCTCCAATAATCAGTACACCACACAGTGGCGGAGGTACTGGTATTAGCAAAGAAGCTCCATTATCGAGATTATTCTGAGCCCATGGCCCTTCAATAAAATCTTTATCCTTCAACGACACCTCATATGTTTTGACATGTCGGGCGTCCTTGTTATCCTGCCAATCAAACGTAAAGGTCCAGGACTAGCATCAGAAAGAAGTAATTTAAACACAGAAAGAAGACACCACCATGGCAGTTGTGCAAATTTGGTGGTTCAAACTCCCTCCCCCTCCATATCTTGGTTTTAAAAAAGAAAGTGCACGACGTCATTCTATAACCAAGTGCTAACAACAAATCCAAGACTTAAGGGGCAAATCAAATTCCCCTGATGAAATGAACAAAAGTTTTTACCATAATTACAAAATGAAAATGGTAAATTAAGCATTATGGCTCTAAATCATTTTTAAAATCACAGACCTGATATAGAACAACAATTGTAGGCTTTGGGCAACCATATAAGAATTTAATATCCAAAACTTGAAGCTCCTCAAGCCTGGAAAAACCACAAAATAATTAACTATCGGTGAAAGAAGAATAGCTCTCATGAGTAACAACTTGAGATCCCTGGTGAAACGGTCAGACCTACTATTCAGCAATTTTCCTACATAAAGTGTACGATACAATTCTTAGGAGCATAATTCAGATAAATGATCACTACCAAAAGACATGTTGGTAGGTTGATACACTAAATGAGGTCACACCAGGTGTATTTACAGCTTTGCCGAGACCAACCACAGGAAATGATACAATAGAGAAAGAAATTCAGTTTCTTTGATAGGAAAACTTAAAGAAAGAGAACTCAAAGTGCAGTAATAAATATTAAAAAATGAAAGCAGCAGTCCAGAAATCCTAGAAACTTTACATCTACAGCTTCAATTTAAATAAGGTTACAGGAAACAAACATAAAAAGGTGAAACAAATGAATTTGGAATGCCATCACATAAAGAAAGGAAGATTGCTATGAATTGATCTGCTAAAGGACAACAAACAATTTCCCTTTCCTTTCCCCTCCCTCTATATATTAAAAAGAATTTAACAAAAAGGATAACAAGCAATTGGTTTCTACAAGTTTGCTTCCTGAAGTTATGACCTGGATCTTTTTATAACTAAGGTACTTGCTAGCTCCCACCAGCGCAAGTAGTAGGCTACGACACGATAACCCTGCCGAACAAGTCTAAGGCCGATAGGAAGATATCACCTATTTGTTGTCTCTTCTGGAATTTGAATCCTCGTCTCGTATGGCTTTACCACTCATTGACCACTTGGCCATACCCTTGAGTGTGGTCCTTACTAGGATTGTTGATTTTAAGAATGATGTCACTATTATTCTTTTTCTTTGTTTGCTCCTACAGATACAGCATCCATGCACCCTCATATCAATCCTGCAGGCCTCATCCATTATAATTTAATGACAGAAAGGAGCATTTAGCAATGAGGCAGGTACATATGAGTAGGTAAAATGGTCCGGCTCAAGAAAAGTAAACTGACTCGAGGGCTAGAGAATATTTAGCAAAAGTAGAGGACGTTACTTAATTTAAGGAGAAAATTGTAGATAAGTTAGCTTCACAATCTTATAAAGGTAGATCTGAGGATACCTGATGTTAAAGGCTTCCTTCAGTTGGCCTTTATTATCAAATGGAATAACCTGTTGAGAGTGAAGTCCAAGTGAATCTTTTGCAAACATAAAGATACCACCACAGAAGCTAATCCAGCAAATATTACACGTCTTATAATGACAATACCTTAAATAGTCCATCATAAAGATGCAACCCTATCAATCTGCAGTCTGGGTCAATTATACCAATCTACCAAAAGAAAGAAATAGGGTAAACGGCAAATATAAAATAGGGTATTGACTCATTGACCAAATGAGAAATCAAAAGATATATAATACCAGTTTGATCCTCTAAATTATAATAATATATAAGGGCATTTCGAAATATAATACCTGACCGTTATCGGTGGGACGGCCTATTCGATCTGAGACATCTCCCATTGCTCTACATAAAGAACACCAAAAGAAGGGAAGTCTTTGAATTTGAGAAACAAAACATATCCACACACTAGAAAAGATATGGAGCGCACCGCTACGAGTACAAACAACAACATGCCCAGTGTATTCTCCCAGGTGAGGTCCGGGAAGGGTAGTGTGTACGCAGACCTTACCCCTACCTTGTTAAGGTAGAGACATATTCTTGAAATAAAAATTAGATAAACATACTGCTGCGAGTAATGAAATAAAAATTAAAGAAAAGAAGACCTTCAGCAACTAGCAAAACCATAAGGCATATAAAAGCTAGACCAACTCCTGGAATTAAGAAGCAAGAATGTTTTGTGAATAAGCAATAACATTTTTTAGGCTAACTTATGAAGGAGTTTCCACAGAGACCAAACAAACTGTCAAGGCTTCTATAAAATGGTCATAAAGATGAAGTACACTGCACCATGATTCATGTATGTCAAGAGGACATATTCTTTTTCTTTTTTCTTTTGATAAGCAGGAGGATATAGTTCTATATACACATGCTTTCAATGGGGAGTTGGAAATCTAACTGCAATGGATTGTCAGATTTTATTTTTATGAAAAAACTTTTATATATTTAAATTGGGCATTTTAACCCACCAGAAAGAAACACAATTTTGTAGACTAACCTTGTGATAACTTCAGATGCCTCAGCATCCCATTGAAGGACACAGAATTTGTATCGCTCCGTCGCAATGAAGAGAAAATCTTGTGTTTCACCCTGCCAGGATACCCAGGGAACACAGAAAACTGACATATGGCTAAACGAAACTTTTTCCTTGTGTCCAATATATTTTGAAGGATAAAAATGAGCTACACAATAAAAAGATGTCAACTCACGTGGGGACGGAAAAGCTCGAGTGTCGCGATTCTCCCATATATTGGCACATCTAACATAGGCTGCAGACAAATACACTAAACTGAACTTAGATTTTGCAATATTCTAGAACCAAAGACACATCACGTTTATAGACAAATAATATGATCTAATCAAAGCTTGGGACAGAAATAAGAGTCACTAATTCTTACACTTACCAGAAAAAAGAAAAGAAATATAGAACGGTTAGCAAAAATACAGGTGAACTAAAGATTGCGAAAAGAGAAAAGGAGAGAAAAAAATCTTATAATACAAAAGGCTCTTTATGTAGGACTTTAGGCTCCTAGAAATAAGGATTAAATAAATAGATTATCTAAATACCAAGTTTCCTAGTATGACACTATAAAAACTAATATAAAATCTAGAACATGGTACCAAGTTGCATTAATCAATGTGATTCTTTGAGTTAACAAAGAATCAACTGACCAACATCAAGATCTTGAAGCGGAAACAATGATTAGACGGCCTGATTTCAAGACATGAACATATTTGGAGATGTAGAACTCAATAACCAAGTGATTCAATAACAAGGTGAAAAATGAGATTCTGCATTACCAAATTTACTTAATCAAAACAAGAAAATACCAACTTCAAAACGACTTAAAATACGATCTGGTTCTGAAGGGAAAAATGGGCAAATTTTACAAATGGGGTGGGTATTATTTGAAGAATCTTAACATAGAAGTTCCAAATGTCACCACTTATAATCAATTAACATGATAAAGAGGCACCACATTCAATTGAGAATAAAGATGAAAACTATCACCATCTTACTCGGGACAAAAGCGAGGATAAAGAAGAAGAAATAAAGTAAATTGCACATGGTTGTTTTAGCAAAATATATGAACTAAGTTCTCTTGTTTGACGATCACAATTCCTATTCTAAAATGAAAGTAAAATCTTCGTTCTATGGGGAAAATATAATTAAAGTAAAAACCTACTAAGAAAAGGAAACAAGAAATCCTTTCCAGGAAAGGAACAATAAACCAACTTATTAAGGAACAAGAAACTAGAAGTTTTATTTTTGGAAGAAAATAAGATGTCATATTCTCAGAAAGAATCTACAAACTTGAGCTTCTTGGGCCTCTTGGGCTCCTTAAAAGCAAGTCCACATGTTTGAACTTGGGTTATAAACTTGACCTTGACCAAAATTCATAAAACTCATCATCGAGTATAAAAGCTCCACAAATGGCACAAGATTAGCGACACTCATGATTGAAGACACCCAATTCACCGGGCTCCAAGTTGCATTTCTCTAACTTCTTATAGAGCTTCTTCATGATGAAAGTAATTTTAGCATGTGGCGGAACTACAACTCACTTTTATAGTTGTAACTAATTTTTTCCGAGGAATCCTCCTAAAGTGACTATCAAACTTCAAGCCAATCTAAAGTTATCTCTATTGGAACCTTATGAAGCTTAACGATCTCCATGTTCAACGGTAACCTGGGAGCATACATGAAAAAACTTTAAATTAAGCATGGATCAAGGAATATCTTCTTGACAATAGATCAACAACAATATTTGTAGTCACATATTTAAAACATATTGTAGCCACTGATTGTAATATTGTAGAGAGCTCTTGTCCACACATTCTTGCCAAAATCCATTCTTTTAAGGCACTAAACAGTTTGATACTACTCTCCCATGTTGGCTACTATACCTCTTGTCCTTGCAACTCTTCATTGAAATCCGGAATTACGTAGCTTGCTACCTTGTAAAAATGCAGTCGAGAATCAATCAATATTATGTAGAATCTCATGCATGGGGGGATGCTCATGTGCACCCACTTGGAAAATCACATCATCAAACCTTAGGTAAGTTCTCAACTTGTGGATTTAACACATGCTCCTTTTTTGCATTTCCATTGCCCAATTATTTGTGATTTGGTCATTAAAAAATCATGCATAAATTGGCTCAAGTTAGTAAAGTTCTTCTACATGCAATGATGTCAAAACTAATATTTTTCATAAATAAATACTCCCTCCCTTCTAATTTATATGACACACTTTATTAGTTTGTTCAAAAAGAACAATACATTTCTACATTTCAAATCAATTTAATTTTAAACTTTTTATTTTACCTATCTTCTTCTTCCATCATCGGCCATCAGATATGTTACTTTCTTTTCTTTTCTTTTCTTCTTCTCCTTTCCTCTTCTACTTTCTTCCTCTTCATCTATTTCAGCTCTAGTCGACTTCACGTCTTCACCATTGCTTTCTTCTTTTTTCTTTTTCTTCTTCTTTCTTTGCTCTGTTTTTCTTCTTCTTTCTTTCTTTATTTGCTCTATTTCTTAACTAGAGCTTTATTTTCTTTTTTGGGTTCTGTTTTTCGAGATTCGACCAGAGGCAGAGCAGAGGGCCAGAGGCAGTAGGCCTTTTTTTTTGTTTGCTCTGATTTGTTGCTCTGTTTTTTTAATTATACACTTATAGTTATATGTATATAATATTTTATGTTTTTGTAAAAATTGTCGCTTCACATCAAAAAGGCGAGCGCTTCGTTGAGCGCCTCTCCCTTCAGTGAAGCGGGCCCTCGTCGCTATTTGTCGCCGCACGCTATCCAAAACACTGCTTCATCTTTCTGCCTCCCAGCATCCTTTTTTCATTCCAGGAGTAGATTATCAAGCATGCTCCAATACCAAATTTATGTGATTCTTTCGGCTAAAAAAATCAACCATGATCAAGATCTTGAATTGGAAACAAAGGTTGGGATAGTATGATGAAACAAGCGTATCTCAAGCTAAAAGACTCGAAATCATTCAAAACAAAGTAAGATGAGATTATAAATTATGAGATTAACTAATTACTCGTCAGAAACAAGCAAAAACTTGAGAACAGCTTGAAACATGAGATGTTTTTGCATGGTCAAATAGACAAACTTGCAAATGTGATGGGTGTTTATCTAACATGTCACCATTTGAAATCAACTAACGTGGTAAAAGAACACCACATGGAACACAATTTAGAATTGAAACCTCATAAGTGCACAAAATAATAATAACTATAAGGCGAAAAAAATCATGCAAAATCATTTACTGCATCTTGAAAATCTCTCACGTACATTTCCTTTCTCTCAAGCATTCACTGATAGATGGATGGGCCGCATTCATCCTCTAATCTTCTTTTTTTCTTCTAAAGCCTAGTTTAACATCATATCCTTGCATGTAGCTAGCATTACTCACTTAATCCAAACTGATCCAATATTTTCTATCGTAATTGAGTAGACAAAGTAGTCAACATTTTCTTTCAGTAATTGTACACGTTAAACCAAATTTTAAATGAAAGAATTGGTCCCTTTGATGCTAGCCAAGTGGGGAAAAAATATACCTGTCTGAAGACTCTAACGTGTCCCTGTTCTTGGTAGTCTATGGGGGAAAGACTACATCTAGAAATTCAAGTTTCTTCTCCTTCCAATGCTAAGCAGCTTGGTTTGATAATATGATGTTTTGCTCATAGAGTAATTTCATGAGTTACTGAAACTAGTTTTTCTTAAATCTCAATCTCAAACAATTTCAGTCTTGTAGCTTGAGCACTTGAGCAATTGTCATAGCTTCTTGGCTTCATATGCTAAAGACCGTGAGAAGGCGTTGGTGAGGGTGTTTTCTCCGCAATACCTACACTTCCATATATTAATCATGTTTCCATCTCACTTTAAACATGATTTTGCACAAAATTCTTCTAACCCTCAATAGTATTTCTCCATACTCGGCAACAACAAGGCAACGAGATGGTTCACTCATCCAACTCCCTCAACCCAATCCTCTTTGAAACCTTATTATTCAATTACTACTCTCCAAAAACTTCGCACCTCATTGTCAAATCCGCTTAGCCATTTTAATAAGTGTGCTTTGCTAAAGACTCTAAAATCCTTCACATTGAGGCCTTCATACTGTATTGCAGATATGACCACTTTCCAATTCGCCAAGTGAAACTATTTTGTCTCATCCTTAGTATCGCACAAAAGTTTCCTCTCAAAATCGACTTCCAGAAACACTAACAAACGCATTTATTGACATGCAAGATGTCAAAATACTAAACATGCTCTTGATTAATACCTCCTTGCTTCCTTTAAACAAATATTTCTATTGTCATCACAACTTTTTCTATACATTTCTAATCACGGATATCATAGTGAGCAATCTTTTACATGACATTCTTAGCGGTAAGTCATAAGAAATGTCCACCTAGTAATTGACCACGTGCTGGAAAACCATGCAACAACAACAACAACCACCCAGTATAATCCCACTTATTGGGGTCTGGGGAGGGTAGTAGCGTGTACGCGGACCTTATCCCTACCCTGAGGTAGAGAGGCTGTTTCCAAATAGACCCTCGGCATCCTTCCCTCCAAAAACTTCCCACCTTGCTCTTGGGGAGACTCGAACTCACAACCACTTGGTTGGAAGTGGAGGTTGCTGGAAAACCATGCCAAATATATAATTTTCATAAAGCATATTTACGCAGGAGTCTTAGTGTGGTAACCACAAAAGAGATACATAATTTCCTATAACTGTGAGTTTACACTAATAATCTAGAACCGGTACATGATTACCCTAAGAATGTTCTAAGCAAAAATATGCTAAAGGAGATTCCAAAGCCAATCGACAAGTGATGTGTTACTAATTGAAAACAATAGCGAGATCATTATCAACCAAATCTTGGAACTATGGTGAGGCACCGAAAATAGTAAGCAGTACAATATACACAAACATTGAAAGTTTAGCATCAATAAGACAAATGGTTGTGTGATGACACTGGACATTGTAGCACCGAAATGCAAATATTTAAGATATTTAAGCTCAATCTTTCAACAGAATTGTATGATAGATTAAGATGTAACAATATAGACTTAAATAGTATATGCAACTTGAAGGCATATACTCTTCTGGGTTTAACCATTCAATTAGGCTAATCGCAATTCACCTTTTCTTAAATTTAAATGACCCAAAGTATACTTATTTCCTGATTAAAACAAGGGATATTACACTGAGGATACTGCAAGTGTTCAAGTCATCCAATGTACCAACTGATTTTCTTTTCAACTGTTCTATAGAACAACTATTTATATCATTTTTCAGAAAAAAGAACTGCTGATGTCATTATTTCTTCTTTCTTTCCCCAAACCCAAAGAGTACACTAGAATTAACCATCAATTACTAACTTGCTAAGCTCCAATTTAAAAAAGTCGTCAGAATTGGATAAATTATGCCCGAACTATTAGTAATTGCTTCAAAAACAGAGAGACATGTCAGCCAAAACAAGAAGGAAAACTTGTTCACCTGTAAACCTTGGGGAGTGAGTAAATGAATCTCGATTCGAGTACATTTCCTAATAAAAACCAAAATTGAGAAAAAGAATTAACAAATTAGTAACCAAATTTCACACAAAAAAATGAATAAATTAAGAAAAGAATACAAAAAAGAAAACACTCTGTATTTAATTATCAAAGCCGACTAACTAGGGATTGTAAAACCCAAAAATAGTGAACTCAGAAATGCAAATTAACAATGGGCCGACCCACCAGGAAAACCCAACAGTTGAGCACAGTAGTAGGTATAATTCACTAGAAAAAAAGTACTCTACAAATAAAACAAGGCAAAATCCACAAACAACTATAGCAAATAGGCAAAAAAAGGGAAAATAGGAAAGCTAGGGTATACGTACGCAATGATAAGATTGAGCTCGTGAGGAGCGGTGAAATTGCCAACACAGGAATGTGTAGCGTTCGTTGGCTTGTGAGCCGTAACCACATAGTTCCATATACTCATCTTGTTAACTTCTTCTCCTCTAGATACCGAAATCCCGCGCTTCGCGTACGAACCCTAAGACCCTTTTTGTTTCTCTCTCTCTATATATATATATATAATGTATAGGACAGTCGTGAGTTCAATCAGTTGAAAATAGTGAGTCTTGAAAGTGGGGGAACGAGACACAGCATTTATACATCGACGGTGAACTTTTTTGTGAAGAGAAACATCCAGCCTCTGGACTGATTGTACACCGAAGACCAATACGGTGTCGTTATTAATTAAAATAGGGCACACAGGCAACATAAAATGAACACTTTGGGCTTTCTAGGGCTCCCGCCACAAAAATGGCCTGGTATTTGGTGGAGTAGGGCCGGGCATATGTCGGGTAAACTAATAACCTGAACCGTTAATTATTTATTGGTTATCGATATCGGGTTATTAGATTAACGGTTTAGAATTTTTTTATTATTGAGTTATCGGTTCGGGCCTCGGTTTACCAATTTTGTTAATGGGTTAACCGATAACCCAATAAGAATTAATAATATTATGAATTTACCCTTAAATATATACAAATGTTAGGGCTTAAGTTCATTCTCTCCTATTGTTTCTCAGCCCCACTTTTCAGTTGTTTCATCTTCATTCTTCATAGACCTTACTAGTTACTCCTAGCGTAAGTCTTTACTATGCTATATGTGAATTCTTCTATTTTTTGCTTAACTCCAGTGAATTGTCTTTTCTTTTTGCTTAACTCTAGATAGAGTTATCTTATCGGGTAAATCGATAACCGAACCTATAACGATTAATCAATAACCAATATCTTATCGGTTCGGTTATCGGTGTATCAAATTTATCAACCGATAATCGATATGCTAAGCCGATAATATTTATAACCGAACCGACCGATGCTTACCCCTATGGGGGAGAATCTTGGAATTTTGGCACAGTGTGACAATGTATCTTACAATTAGTAAAAAGAAGTTCTAGTTATAGATATTAGTACTAGGTAGCCAATACCTGTATATTACACAGTAATGTGGTTATTTTAACTTTATTTTCCTGTGTAAATAAAAATGTATATTAAAATTTTATTTTTATATTTGTATATCTTAAAATTTAAAATTATAGAATTATTGTCTAAATTGATTGTTATCTCTAGAGGTGGCAAGTGGGCCAGGCCGGACTCTAAACGAGCCTAACGGGCCCGTCTCGTGGGATGCGGTCTCGGGCCTTAAAGAAACGGGCTAAACGGTCTTCTTGTAAGAATCGGTCCGAAATCGGGCCCACGAACTCATGATCCCGAGCTAAACGGGTCGGGTCCGTGGTCCCAACGGCTAAGCAGTGATCTTTTTAAAAAAAATTAAATAAAAATTAGAGACAAAAAGATGTCAAAAAAATATTTAAGGCATTGCCTTGTAAATTTATTTTAATTTTGTGACCTAATTTTTTAATTCAAATTTAAAGGCAAAAATATTGTAAAAAGTTATTCAAAGCAAAGTACCATAGACGCTTTGAAATATTCAAAATATCTGTAAAAAGATATTCAACGCAAAACAAAAAAATTGTAAAATTTCTTCTTTCCGAATGGATCCAATCTCTAAAAAGTATTCATTTTTCCAAGTTCTCCCTCATAGACGCTATGTAATCACCGATTTGAAGTCTTGCTTGACTGAAAGCGCTCTTCAATACCACTATTGAAGCTTGAATAGTTAAAATATCTCGGGTCATCCTTGAAGGAATCGGAAAATGTTTTTCTTTATCCTTCCACCATTGAAAAATATTAAAGGTGCCGATGGGAATATTTATAGTTGAAAATAATTAGGGGATATTTATAGTTAAAAATAGGAAAAAAGTGTTAAAACTAAGTTGGGGGTTAAATGACAATTTTTTAAAAACCCCCCAACAACTCTTCTTTTCAAAAGCCAAACGACTATTTAAAAAAATATATGTTGGGCCCGTTGGGCCCACCAAGGGACTGGACCGGTCCCAGTTTCTTGGCGGGCCAAACGGGCTCGGTCCTAATAGTTCCTAATGCCCACGAGACCGGCACAAGCCCACCTCTAACGGTCCTAACAGTCCCAGCCCGGCCCACTTGCCACCCGTATTTGTCTCTATATCAATGTATATCACAAAAAAAATTGTATTATTTATATTTCGCAGTGTATAACACATCATATTATGTGTATATCAAAAATTTATTTTCCTTCTTTGTGTATCAAAATGTATCTCAATTTTTTTTTTTTTGTATATCTCAGTATATAATACATAATTTATTGTGGGTATATACAAATATATATATGCTAGAGATATATTGATATACAAGTTGAAAATTACAATTTTTTTTAATTTAAAATAAGATATCAAATGGAATATAACATAGTTGTACTCAAAATAATACTAGAACTGCGTTGAGGCAGGTGTCATTCACCAAAAATTATTGAGTAGATTAATGGAATATCATTTCCTCCTCAATATATGCAATCTTTACCAACCTAAATCTGAATAGAAGATTTACCACACTTAAAGGCATGAAAAAAAAAGGGGGGAAACTCATTACAGAACAAGAATCAGTGATAGTCGCTACAACAATTTGTATCATGTAAGACTTAAAGTTGTCGCACAAAATAAGAAAATTACGATAATGAGAAGAAGCAAAAAACTAATTGTAACGATCCGGCCGGTCATTTCATGAGTTAGAACTCCGTTTTCCTTATTTCTACTTCTTTGTATATTGTTCAGTTGTATTTCATCATATCGTATTGGTCGTTTTGTGTTCGGAGTGGTCTTAGGGTGGAATGAGACACTTAGTTTCTTAAGTTGGTTATTTAGTTGGAAAAGTCAACCGGAAGTTGACTTGTGGATAAATGATATCGGAATTGGATTTTTATGGTTCGGGTAGCTTCGTTAGATGATTTGGGAATTAGGAGCGTATTCAGAATGTAATTTAGAAGTCTGTGGTAGATTTAGGCTTGAATTGGCGAAATTAGAAATTTTGGCATTTCCGGTCGGTAGTGAAAATCTTGATATCGGGGTCGGAATAAAATTTTGAAAATTGGAGTATGTCTGTTATGTCATTTGCGACGTGTGTGCAAAACTTCAGGCCATTCAGATGAGGTTTGATAGGTTTTTACATTGTTTGTAGAATTCGAAAGTTTAGAAATCCTTAGGCTTGAATCCGTGGGTGATTTGGTGTTTTGATGTTGTTTTAACCGAAGGTTGGAACAAGTTTGAATGGTGATATGTGACTTGCGGGTATGTTTGGTTGAGGTCCTGAGGGCCTCAGGATGGATTCGGATGGTTAACGGAAAGATTGGACTTGGTTTTGAGCAGCTGAAACTGTTGCTTGATGATAGACTATAATTGCGTATATTAGTCGATTATTACACTCTAATTTACTGCATTTTAGTTGAATTTGCGCTTTAATCGCTAGCATTTTGCACTAACGGTGTATTTTATGCGTTGTAGGAGTGATTCCGAGCTATATAGATGTTATGGAATGAATTCAAGTAATTTAGAGCTTTGAAGTCTGAGCAAAAGCCCAAGGAATTAAGTCGGGATCGTATTCGGGGATCAACAGATGATAAAACAACAAAACGAAGACTCGAGGAGGCATATTACCCACTGTCTAGTAAAATAGACATAACTTTTTGCTCAGAATTTTATTTGGGCTCCACAATATATGGTTGGAAATCTAACTCAAAGGTCTACAACTTTCATGTTTTATGTTTTTCCAAATTCAAAACAAAACAGGGTGAAAAACCGCGGTTATGGTAGGACCTCGGCAGAATATTACCAAAGATTCAGAGGACCATTATGGCCGCGGTCCTGGCGTAACCACGGTGGGACTGCGGCAGAACGCGTAAATTTCAGGGACCAAAGTGCAAAATACGGTATTTTAAGCCCTAAATTCTATATTAAACAAAGGAGGTCGGCCAAGAAGAAAAGAGGGGATATATTTTGGACACAAATTAGACCTAAGGAGGCAGAGAGACACTACTTTAGGGTTAGACAACACCCTTGGAGGCAAGAACACGCGAGGAGCAAGACGGGGAATTCTTCTATGAGTTTTTCCTTCCTCTTCCTATTTTGCATTGTTAGCTATGACTTTTAGTATTGTAGTTTTACATACCATTATGAATAGCTAATTTGTTATCTAGAGTTTTGATAGAACCTTTTGTAGGATAAATTCTTGTTATGTTTTTATATAATTGAGCCATAGCTTTTCTCTATTTGTTCAACTACGTTTATATTGTGGTTGGTTAAAGAGCTCTCAATTAGCTATGCCTATTTAGTATGCATAACTCGGGAGAGAGCGTATATTTAGGTAATTGTTAAAAAATACCACTCCCAAAGTATATGAGGGATCAATAACCGAGGGTTTAAAGGCGGGATTAGGGATAACAAAGCCTTGGGTGCGATCTGATGTGAGCTGTATTAAAAGTCAGCTAGTGTAGCTCGGGAGAGTGCGTTTAGTAAATTGTCGTAATTATTCGGGAGAGATTTACGATAATAAGAGTGCTCGTGATCGGTAGAGAATACTTAGGCAAAATTATAGAAGACATAGCGGGAAGGATTCCGACAATAGGGAAAATCATAACTCTAGACCTCCTTAATCTTTTCTCTAACCCTCACTATCGTTAGTTGTTAATTTACTATTTTA